>OY482670.1:129596118-129638618 GCA_960531455.1 Urophora cardui | reverse complement strand
TTTATAAACAGGAATATACGAGATTTCTGAGCCCATAACTCGACAAATGATTTATATATAATGACTAAACTTGGTGTGTACACTTTTATTACTTGTGGTAATACATGCTGAAAATTTTAGCGAAATCGGTTGACGACCACGCCCACTTTTATATATGGGTGTTATAAAGTGACCTAATAAAAACATTTTAAGCGATATCTTTGCCAAATGTAAAGATAATTCATTGAAATTTTGTGGTATGATTTCTACAATAGACCAGAAACAACAAATAGAAAAATTTTGGAAAATGGGCGTGGAACCGCCTCTTTTTACACAAAGGGATATACGTGATTTCTTAGCCTATAACTCGACAAATAATTGAGATATTATGACGAAACTTGTTTTATACACTTTTATAACATGTGTTAATAGCCACGCAAAAATTTATTGAAATCGGTTTATGACCACGCCTACTTTTTAAGAAAGATATATCTGGAACACTCTTTGGGAATTTGTAACGTGACATCTTTATAACTAGAAGTCAAAAAGGAATGAAATTTTGCACAAAGAATAATATTCATATGCTTAGTTGGATGACTGATAAAAATGTTGAAAATGGGCGTGGCTACGCCCACTTTATGCAGCACTCGCTTTATATAAAGTACACCGTGTTTCCATCAAACGCAAACAAACTATGAAAACATACAGCTGAGTATCTAATGTTCGATTCCACTCGAACTTAGGCTTCCTTACTTGTTTTTATTAATTAAGTTATAAGCTTGTTTTTCGTTTTCATAATACACTAAATACAGTACATATGTACTTATACAATTAAAACAATGCAAAATCTTTTGAACATTCTTTTTTTGTTTACATATATGTACATATGTATACATATATTATAATAGTATATACATACGTTTGCTTTCCTAAAATTTAATAATGTTCTTTCGGACTTTAGTATGCAAATAGTTTTTTTTTTTTGGTTTTTGTTTGTTTGGTTGTTGTTGTTCCCTTTCCACTAACCTACAAATTTGCGTTGTTGACAAATGCAAAATTTCATTTTATCTAACTACCCAGCAGTATTTGAGGTAAGGAGGTGCATATTCAATAGAATATTCATTATGAAAAATAGCCTGAAAGTAAGTTCAAAATTCATTGCTGAAAAAATAACTGAACACGCAGTGAAGACATCAGGTGTACTAAAATACATGCTATGGAAGTTCTCCCTGCGTATTCAGGCCTTTTTTCCTACAGAAACTCTCCGTTCTCGTTCGGCAGTTTTTAGGTAGTTGATTTTCGACGCCACCTCTATATAAAAACGAAAGGGAAAGTTCAGATATTAGAACTACATCTCTACTGAATATTCAGTAGGAAATATGTGCTGTTTTCCAGCTGATAAATACTGCTGGGTATGTATGTACTATATATGAATATTCTCTTATTTCTCAATTTTAATTTTTTACTTTTTCCATCCATACACACATAAACATACATCATAAATATGTATTTATATATATGTACATGTATATATTGGCGATTTGATCCCAGCAGTATTTATCAGCTGGAAAACAGCACATATTTCCTACTGAATATTCAGTAGAGATGTAGTTCTAATATCTGAACTTTCCCTTTCGTTTTTATATAGAGGTGGCGTCGAAAATCAACTACCTAAAAACTGCCGAACGAGAAGGGAGAGTTTCTGTAGGAAAAAAGGCCTGAATACGCAGGGAGAACTTCCATAGCATGTATTTCAGTACACCTGATGTCTTCACTGCGTGTTCAGTTATTTTTTCAGCAATGAATTTTGAACTTACTTTCAGGCTATTTTTCATAATGAATATTCTATTGAATATGTACCTCCTTACCTCAAATACTGCTGGGATGTTACAGATTTTGCTTGATATTTACACTTACTTTCCTGTTCTTATTCTAATTTTAATTATTTTATTATTTTTGTAATCTTTATAATCTTTTTTAATTTATAATCCCTTTTGTTTTTTTTTATCAATTTGTGATACACATATGGCCGATTTTCTGGGAAAGTAAACCAAGTAGTTTTTTCTTTTTTGTCAAATATTGCAAGCACTGGGGTCTTGCGGGGTTCATGACATATTATAGTAACTGTTGAAAACAGTGGCATTAAATTTTAGTCGTTTTAAATTAAACTTTTCGCTCTGTTTATAAAACGTTGTGATTAAAAAAAAATATGGTCGGAAATAGTTCAGTAAACAAAAAGGTAAATATAACATGTTTGTTGCGACTAAATTTAGCCGTCCAAGTTTTATCTATTAGAAAATAAGCTATAATATCATAACACGTAAAGTTTTTAAAAAAGTTATGTTCCAACTAGGAGTTATGTGAAAAGTAAATGTGCCGCAAAAATCTTATGTAACGTTAGCAGTGCAAAACCAAAAAAGTTTTTTTAAGACATGTTAAAATACGTTTTAATTTAATTTGTTTATATATTTTCTTAATACTATACGTATATCTCACGTTCCAATTAAAAAAAGTTAAACTTCCAAAGATTTGAAGACATTGTTAGCTTAAATAATATGTAACGTTAGCAGTGATATAATACATATAATAAAATTGTAACAGGTCGATGTCTGTACATTGAAGATATTGAAGAAAAACTGATAGGAGAGGTCGTTATTGAACCAGCGGAACCCAAATCTACAATTTTTAGAAGTCTATCTGTCTGTCTGTCTGCCTGTCTGTCTGTATGATTGTGCGCGCATCACACAAAAACTACTGAATAGAATTGCATGAAACTTTCACCATTCTATCACTTAACGCCTAACTTAATATTCAGGACATCTTTTGAACATTCTTTTTTTGTTTACATATATGTACATATGTATACATATATTATAATAGTATATACATACGTTTGCTTTCCTAAAATTTAATAATGTTCTTTCGGACTTTAGTATGCAAATAGTTTTTTTTTTTTGGTTTTTGTTTGTTTGGTTGTTGTTGTTCCCTTTCCACTAACCTACAAATTTGCGTTGTTGACAAATGCAAAATTTCATTTTATCTAACTACCCAGCAGTATTTGAGGTAAGGAGGTGCATATTCAATAGAATATTCATTATGAAAAATAGCCTGAAAGTAAGTTCAAAATTCATTGCTGAAAAAATAACTGAACACGCAGTGAAGACATCAGGTGTACTAAAATACATGCTATGGAAGTTCTCCCTGCGTATTCAGGCCTTTTTTCCTACAGAAACTCTCCGTTCTCGTTCGGCAGTTTTTAGGTAGTTGATTTTCGACGCCACCTCTATATAAAAACGAAAGGGAAAGTTCAGATATTAGAACTACATCTCTACTGAATATTCAGTAGGAAATATGTGCTGTTTTCCAGCTGATAAATACTGCTGGGTATGTATGTACTATATATGAATATTCTCTTATTTCTCAATTTTAATTTTTTACTTTTTCCATCCATACACACATAAACATACATCATAAATATGTATTTATATATATGTACATGTATATATTGGCGATTTGATCCCAGCAGTATTTATCAGCTGGAAAACAGCACATATTTCCTACTGAATATTCAGTAGAGATGTAGTTCTAATATCTGAACTTTCCCTTTCGTTTTTATATAGAGGTGGCGTCGAAAATCAACTACCTAAAAACTGCCGAACGAGAAGGGAGAGTTTCTGTAGGAAAAAAGGCCTGAATACGCAGGGAGAACTTCCATAGCATGTATTTCAGTACACCTGATGTCTTCACTGCGTGTTCAGTTATTTTTTCAGCAATGAATTTTGAACTTACTTTCAGGCTATTTTTCATAATGAATATTCTATTGAATATGTACCTCCTTACCTCAAATACTGCTGGGATGTTACAGATTTTGCTTGATATTTACACTTACTTTCCTGTTCTTATTCTAATTTTAATTATTTTATTATTTTTGTAATCTTTATAATCTTTTTTAATTTATAATCCCTTTTGTTTTTTTTTATCAATTTGTGATACACATATGGCCGATTTTCTGGGAAAGTAAACCAAGTAGTTTTTTCTTTTTTGTCAAATATTGCAAGCACTGGGGTCTTGCGGGGTTCATGACATATTATAGTAACTGTTGAAAACAGTGGCATTAAATTTTAGTCGTTTTAAATTAAACTTTTCGCTCTGTTTATAAAACGTTGTGATTAAAAAAAAATATGGTCGGAAATAGTTCAGTAAACAAAAAGGTAAATATAACATGTTTGTTGCGACTAAATTTAGCCGTCCAAGTTTTATCTATTAGAAAATAAGCTATAATATCATAACACGTAAAGTTTTTAAAAAAGTTATGTTCCAACTAGGAGTTATGTGAAAAGTAAATGTGCCGCAAAAATCTTATGTAACGTTAGCAGTGCAAAACCAAAAAAGTTTTTTTAAGACATGTTAAAATACGTTTTAATTTAATTTGTTTATATATTTTCTTAATACTATACGTATATCTCACGTTCCAATTAAAAAAAGTTAAACTTCCAAAGATTTGAAGACATTGTTAGCTTAAATAATATGTAACGTTAGCAGTGATATAATACATATAATAAAATTGTAACAGGTCGATGTCTGTACATTGAAGATATTGAAGAAAAACTGATAGGAGAGGTCGTTATTGAACCAGCGGAACCCAAATCTACAATTTTTAGAAGTCTATCTGTCTGTCTGTCTGCCTGTCTGTCTGTATGATTGTGCGCGCATCACACAAAAACTACTGAATAGAATTGCATGAAACTTTCACCATTCTATCACTTAACGCCTAACTTAATATTCAGGACATTTTTCATTTGGATATCTCATCCAGTTCCCGAGTTATTGACCAAAATGTGGGAAAAATGTGACCAAAAATGTGTTTTTTTACCATAACGCCCGCGTCACACAAAAACGACTGCATAGAAATGAATGGAACTTTCAATAATCATTTTCTGGATGAAAAAATTAGAGCTTTTGGAAAAGGGGCGTGGCACAACGCATACAAACTTAATCTTTCATGCTGAATATCTCTGGAAGTGTTTTCCGTAGGATATCAAAACTTGGAGGGATAGGGATAAGGATAGGGATAGGGATAGGGAGATATCTCCGAAACCAATCGATATATTGAATTTAGTAGTGGATCACCCTTGGTCCACATATTGGTCGATAACTCCAAAACTGGTTGAGCTATAGAAATAAGGGATATCTTAAATCTTAAAGTAGACGTCTATAATAATAATAATAATACAATGGCACTATTATAACTCTGACTACATAGTTTCATTCAATTCCACCATTCCAATTTTTAGTGACCCGCGCACAAACATAAGGACAGACAGACAGTCAGACCGACAGAAATTTTAAAAACAGTTAATTTGGATTCCTCTGGCTCCTGTTTTTATTTTCTGTATATCTGCAATATACAGAGATCAACGGTTACAATTTTATTATATGTAGAGATACTCAGTTTTCGCACGAGTAACGTTAGCAGTGCCTTATTTTATGTTAAATTACGTTAAAAAATCCTAAAGATTTTGGTAAAGCGGTATGCCATGACCTTGTGACATCCTTGCTATATAACATGAAGTAAAATTGGGATGATTGTCTCAGCAAGTTCGCAGAAATTAAACCAAACATGATCTGTATCTTGATCTCACTTCCAAATGATGTAACGTTAGCAGTGCGTTTAACGCGCTTATAACTTTTACAGTATGGTAGCCATCAGACTATTTTTACTCTTAAAATGAAGGTATAGGTCTACCTGATAGCACAAGTAGCAGAACCTTAGACGTTTCTAACATTTTTGTTATTATTTCATATAAACTAAATAAAAACTCCATGCGAATGTAACGTTAGCAGCCAGAAAATTGACCATATGTCTATATACATTTGTACATATATTTATACATTTACATATGTACATATATATGTATGTACATTGAACATTTATTAATTTGCACTGTCAAAGTTTATATAGTTAATTTTTTTGTTTGTTTTGTACCTACATATTTGAATTTCACATACACTGCCATAGGCAATTTTTCATACTGTTATGTTTTCCATGATACTCTCCCATTGGTTTTTCATTCAAATTTTTTTTTAGTCACTGTATGTAATCTTGCACTGTCTTTATTAAGGTACTAATGTCTGTATAAAATAAAAGTTTGTAGGTTTTTATGTGTATTCCTATTTGCAGTTTATTCTTGCTCAGTACTAACCCTGCAGGGAACTCAATAACTAGTGAGCAAAATTTCTAGTTCCGAACTAGCGAAAAGGTGTCAAAAGGGAACTAGATCAATTGTAGTTAGTTAGTTTCGTTCGTTCAATTGCCGTCGGCTTTGTACATTTCTGCAATTCTCAGATGTTTAGTGAAGCATTTTATATAAAGAGTTTTCAATTTGCTTCTTGTATGAAATGAAATGTTCCCCTCAGGCTTATTTTTAATTTTTTTTATTACTTTTTAAATATTATTGTAAATTTTTATTAAATAAATAGATAAAAAATATTAATTAAAAAAAAAAAATTAAAAAAAAAATTACCATCCACCTTGACACCGACAGGATTCGAACCCGCGCCCCTCAGATTGAAAGGCACATGCGTTAGCCAGTCGGCCATCGCGCCACTTGCATGAAGTGTGACAAAGGCTGCACTTAAGCGGTAGATGTAAAACTGTAGAATTTGTAGGTACTTGTAGCTAGTTCAGAACTGTCGAAATTGTGCCAATAAACGGACTAGTGTAAACTGTAGAATTTAGTACTAGTTCGGAACTATCGAAAATGTAGTGCAGAGAGTGACAATTGACACCGCCTAGGACATCGCCGTGTTAAATTCGCCAGTTGATAACATGCAGAAGAGATTTAGCTCGCACTACACCTTTTCCAGATTGAATTCAGAAAACTCCAATTGTATTTCAGAAAACACCAATTGGATTTCAGAATAGGTAATTGGATTTCAGAATTTGTTATTTGGATTTAAGAATAGTTATCTGGATTTCAGAATCTGTTAATTGGATTTCAGAATAGGCAATTGGATTTCAGAAAACAAAAATTGGATTTCAGAATAGGTAATTGGATTTCAGAATGTGTGAATTGGATTTCAGAAATAGAGAATTGGATTTCAGAAAATACCTTTCGAACTATTTTTGCCATGTAAATACTTGATTATGTATAAAGAAGGCCCTGGAAAATGCAAAAATTATTTACTATGGAATAAATTATTTCGTAATTTTTATGCCGTTCAGTTGTAATTGTATTTTTAAAAATGGAGTTTCACGATAACTGCGTAATCTCTTATTTGGAATTGTATCTGTAATACATAACTTAGTTTATGATATCTGAAATCCAATTTTCGTTTTCTGAAATCCAATTGTCTATTTCTGAAATCCAATTCACACATTCTGAAATCCAATTATTTATTCTGAAATCCAATATCCGTTTTCTGAAATATAATTGCCTATTCTGAAATCCAATTAACAGATTCTGAAATCCAGATAACTATTCTTAAATCCAAATGACAAATTCTGAAATCCAATTACCTATTCTGGAATCCAATTGGCGTTTTCTGATTTCAATCTGGAAAAGGTGTAGTATTGGCGAAAAATGCACTAGAAACGACCTAGTTCTGATCTAGAGATTTTCCCTACAGGGAACATACATACATATAACCATCTTCAATACACACAAAACCAGAAGATATGTACATTGTACATAGCATGTAGTTTAGTAGATAAATATTTGTAGTAGTTTCATTCCATCGATATGTACGTGGCAATAGTTTATTTCTTCTTATTTTTTTGTGGTTTGCTTGTTTTTTTCGATCAGATGTGAAGTTAAAAAACGGTTGGTTACCGTTTAAATTGTCTTAGGTACAATGTACTGGTAGTCACAGATGTATCTATATGTATAGAACAAACATACATATTTGCACACACTTATGCTAGGCACACACATCGTAGTATAGTAATAGCCGTGTTTCACATACGGTGATCCTAACCCAGATAAAAATTATTGCATGTAAATGCAACAACAAAGATTTCAGCTCGATTAAACCAGATAAATTGCTGGTTCAATTTCTGATCCGCCCTGTTCGATTTATTTTTTCCGTGGCAGCACAGTGCTTTTTTGATTTGGCAGAACTGAAAAGTGACATTTGTGTATGTATACATATATATACATATACCCTGCAGTAAATTTGTTTCACTGCTAAATGCTCATTGATCATTTTTTGTTGAATATTCATCACTATCGTTTTGCGTTGGTGTAAGCGTGCAAGCTATATTGAAAAAGCCAAACGAAATATCATCTAGGCGGTTATAAACCCACGAGCCAGCTTGTATTTCGGTAGGTTTTTTGACATTCGGCAGCTTTTCTGACAAATTTTCCAATTTGACAACTATAAAACAAATTATATTTAAAATAAAAAATTTATGGAAATACAAATTTCAAATTTGCCTCTTGTAAGCTTCTACTTTGGCCGTAAGGGGAAAGAAGAAGTCCGGAAGAAAAATTATAGTGCGCACTAGCCTCTCCTTATAACATGGAATACATAGCTATCCCGCCATTTGAGTTTCATAATTTATTTCAGTAATTTTAAATTCAAATTTCCAAAAAAATAATTTTTGAAATAATTATTTTCGTTTAGTTTGAAGTTTAAAGTCAATCAAATTGTTTTTGAGGGAGTATTTGTCTCTTTTCAACGTACAGAAGAATTATAACTCTGACGAGTTTTATGGCCGAGCTTCTCTGTGCTCCTTTTGTTTTTACTACCATTGGACAGTTTTATGCCGGCTCCTAACGGAGTCATATAGGCATGAGGAAAGCAAACCATTTATTTGAAAAAATTCAGCAGCCTTTATATGAAAGCATTCACTGATGCCTCCTCATGATGAATTTCATCAGTGATTCATAAAGGATTCATTTCAGATTTTTACTGCTGGGTATATGTTGTATATGTTTCTTCTTCTTTTTAGTTCTTTTCAAGTGCAGCCAATTTTCATTATGAGCCGGATTGTTTCAGTAAAAATTTATCTTAACCCAGACCCAGATGTAATAACTGATATGCCCCTAATAATATTGCGATCTATACCACATATGTGTCACCCTCATATTGTAGTTGAAGTGAAAATTTTCGTAGTATAGTCAAAATCATAGTATTGATATTAGCTTTGTTCGCGTACTTTCTCCAACAGCATTTACTCAGCAGCCTCCAACAGCCAGGTGTTGGAGAAAAATGTCACCTATCCTCTTGTGAGAGAAAAATATCGTAAGAGGTAAACGAACACAAAATTTGCAGAGTTCAACAGCTTTGGCAAACAGCTGATTTTTATTTACATTCACAAGCCCCAAATTCAAAGGATAAAACGGATTAAAATTAAAATGATAATAAAATTGGTGGAAATTATTGCAGTTAATTATGTATATATGTACATATAATATAAAAATAATAAAATAAAACATAGTTTTTTTTCTTATTTAATTTCTTTTGATTGGTTTTGGGTTTCGTTTTGGTCAGTCTTTTGTCACCTCGCGATAACCTCCTCAATCTAAAAATCGTTCGCATAGGCTCGCAAAAAGGTTTTTTGAAGTTCGAAAATGCATCCGGAACTCTCTTTTACAATAAATCTGCACTGTTTGTTCTATATAAATGCTAATGGAGTTACAATTCTGCCTGAAAACAGTGGAGATATATGCACATATGTATGTATCTGCAATACAATTAACTTCATGTTGTTGTTGTTGTTGTAGCCACCAAGACCACCGAAGGTTTTGGGGAGTGTAGGGGATGTGACAGTCCTTTGCCGGATAAATCCGGTACGCTCGGGTACTAGTCCCTTCTGACACTAGCCCGACTGTCGTGCGAACGATTTTTTCTGGCCATAATCAACCTTCCAGGCCGGTGGATTTTAGTCGCGTCTTACGACATGCATTCCTTACAACGGGTATATTCTAGACCCCCTAACCCGCTGGGGTTCGCTGTTACTATCTAATAAATAGGATTTCATTGTAATAATTATCACACTAACAATTGCTTTCCTTTGTACCCATGTCCATACTGTTTTCCACCGCAGTATGTCTTCGCGTCTGCTGCCCCGCAGAAGAGATTTCAATTTAATGCACCCGGCCCTTGCCATGCTTTAAAAAAATAACCCCCTATGGACCGATCCACAGTACTTTTGAGTAGAACAAACTTTTGCGTTGGCGGCATTTGGCCGCGCTTTAAAAAAAATAGCCCCAGCCAGCAAAATTTCCTTTCTCGAATTATATCTGCGGAGCGATCGGGTGTGTTATAATTAGTACAATTAACATCCATAGAAGATTTCCCGAAAGTTCCAGTGGTTTGAAAATAAATACGGCGGGCGCATTATACTGAAGCCGACCCACTGCAGAACTACTCTCGGAGGGTGTGCCACCCACTGCTTAGAGTGGCTGCTATTTTTTAAATCCGGATAATTGGGTTTTAGTAAGAATTTGTTGTCTATCCAGGCTCAGTGAAACTTTCAGGAAATATTCTGTAGATGATAATTCATCTTATCTTAACACTTTCAACTATAATTAAATTATAATATTAAAGTTCTCCAGAAATAGAATTCTCCCGGCTAAGGGTTATTTTTGTAAAGCGCGGCTGAAGGCAAAAGGTGTTCTATACAAAACAACTGTGGATTGCTCCATGGATATTAATCCAGAAAGAGAATTCTGCCGGCTGAGGGTAATTTTATTGAAGCGCGGCCAAAAGCCGCCAACGCAGAAAGACGTTCTACACATACATACATTAATTTAACAAGGAATGTCTCCTGAACTATAAGCGTCCGGAGGGTAGTACTTTGTTTTTTGTGATCTGTGAGACCACCCCTACCCTCTGGAAAATTAATTGTTATCGGATCGTGGATCATTATATACAAATTTTCCCTCTATCCAGGCTGGGGATCCAACCCATGACCTCTGGTATGGCAGACTAGCCACTGTCCGCCACACCACAATGGCCACTCCACTCCACTGCACCACAGCGGCCCCGTTAATATATATTCCCGCAAAGGAGATTACAATTTACTAAGGTACATAATATGCATATAAATACTTCGCAAAAAGTATGTAACTTATTTTGGATATTTAATTTATCCATATTTGTTGCCAATTTAGTGTATTTTTCCAATTTTATAATTGATTTGTATATTTTGCAAATCTTGTTACTTGCAAAAATTCAAGTCACCTGTTGTTTGATCAGCTGTTTTCCTGTTGGAAAATTGCTGTTGGCAAAAATGTGTCCAACAGAATTCAACAGCTTCTCACAAACTGAAATGTCAGTTTTCTCTCTCAGTTGGTTCTCTTCTGTTGGAGATTTGGCGTAAAAAAACGGCGACAAAGTGTTTGTTTTTAAAAGTTTTCGAAAAACATCAAAAAATATCCGTAAACGAACAAAACTATTATGACATTCATACCACATGTGTGTCCCAGGCATTAGAAATGCTTACATACATAATTACAGTAATATAACATGTGTTTAAATTTAAATTTCTAATTTTACTGAATCTTAGTTTTATCTATTTAATATACACAACTTTTATTCACTTAGATGTAGCTTCAAACGTTATTGATTTTTTTTTAATTATATTAACTACCAACAATTAGAAGTGAAAGTTTAAGCTTAAATAGTGTTGAGCAAGTAATTAAATAAATTGCACAAATACAGTTCAGGTTATATTGCCATATTTTCCCGAAAATTCAAACCAGCAATATTTTATTTGTGCTTAATTTGAGTACATGCATAATTGCAACTTCCATTTCTTTACCCATTCGACTCTTTAAATATATCTTAATTTTATTGATTTGGCAAGTACGTATTTATCATTTGCTTCCGTTTAATTTAGAATCCAGCTTTTGTTATCTTGCGTTCGTTTCTAAATACATACATATGTATCTCCCTTTCTATAGATAGTTTTCACCTTTCGCATGTGCCAATCTACATTACTTGCGTACCAAAGACTCTACTAAGTACTTAAAAAAAATTAAATCGACTCTAAGCCTAGGAATATAACGATTAAAAATTTTTGAGCAATTACTAAAGTGTAGCTGAGTTTGTATGTTTTTAGAGCGTTTTTTTTGACTAAGTGTAGAGTGAAAATTTCGTACCAGAGCTTGATAATTCGACTGGTCCACTTTCAAACATGGCTATGTGAAATTTTTTCGATTTTGAATTTTTGGTGGATTGTGTGTAGTACTTAGCAGTGTTTAAAGGTCCATTATTAATTTATTGCAAAATCTTTCCGTATTCTAAGGGTCTATACACACTAGCGACTAAATCGATTCAGTCGGGCTTTGATTTGCATGGGGATGTATGGAAGCATTCACACTACAACCAATTAGACTGAAACAGTCGGCCAACTGCTTGATCGGCAAGACACTACATCCAGACCGACTAAATCGATTTAAAGCCCGTCTCCACATAACTTGTTTCACCAACAAAACATCTAGCAAAACATCTCGCTAAATAACCCGTCTCCACGTGGCTGATCGTGATTCAGTTTAACATTTCTCTTTCTTGCTCTTCTTAAATGTTTGTATGTTTGCTTATATTTTGCGTTTTTGTTTTGGTTTGTGTGAGATTTCGATAGTTTTTCGATACAAAATTAGAGAAGACATCGAGGTTGGCAAGATGATTCAGAATGAAACAGTGTTTCAATCTTCACTCGCTCTCAGAAATTTGTATGGTAATTGGCGAGTTTCGGCACTGGTTTCCGTGTCGAAACAAGATTGAGAGAGAAAATGCAGAAAAAAGAGCGAAACACGTTATGTGGAGACATGGTATTAGTCGCAAATGTGAATAGTCTATAAAAAGAGATAGCATTAAAACACATACACTTTCAAAAGTTTATTTATACACTTTCAAATGTCTCTATCTGAAATTAGTGAATAGTTTAAAAATATAAAAACACGCTTAGACTTTTTTAATTCCACTGCTGTAAACATCAATATTAGTTAATATGTTGCATACTTTTAGGCTGCGAAATGAAATTACATAAATACATACACAAAAACATACAGGTGAAGCTAATAAAAACGTGTTAAAAAGTCACTCATACGCCTAGGGACACTTTGGGTATCGTCTCATATACATATCGCACGTTTTATGCAATAGGGATTTAACTAAAAAAAAATTTTTTTTGGAAAAACGCAAATAAAGTTTTATAATTTCAAATACAGAGAAACCTCTCCTAACGGACACCTCTCATGGGCGGACACCTCCCTTGAGCGGACATTTTTTCATGCACCAAGGTTTGGGTTCAATTTTTAGAACAAATTGCCCTCTCTTAGGCGGACACTCTCTTGGCCGGACGCGGACAGTTATTTACTATTGAATTGAACTAAAAACTTCTATTAAGCGGACACGAACCTCTCGTCAACGGACACTTTGATTTTTTTTAATAACAAATCACATAAAAACCTCTGTTAGGCGGACACGAACTCCTCTTATGCGGACAAAATATAAGTATGTATAGCAATATAAAAAAAGTTCGCGGAATGTTTGTTAGGTAAAAAACGCTACGATGAAAGGGGAATCACCAGCTAAAATAAATGCCCGCATGACTTTATTGGAATAGATATGAATCGTCTATTTTCAAAACCGGTCATGTCCACTCAAGTCGTTTGTGAGAAAAATGCAAAAAACTGCTCTTAAGAAACCAATGGCTAAAACGATTTGTGTTTATTATTATTATAGAGTAATTTGACTTGAATATGGCAGGTTTTGGTTAAGAAATTGTTTTAATATTAAATACAGGTGATGTTTTAGAATTGGATCTGATACCTAGCTTAAAAAATTAAAATTTTGGAGATGGCCGGTTTTGAAAATGGACGATTCATATAACAACATTCACGGATTTCCAGTTAGATGTTCTAACTGACGAAAACGTCGAAACCATTGATGATGATAGTACCGATACTAAAAGTATTACCGCTGAAAGTAGGTAATGCAATCTCCTCGAACGAATTGGCTTTGACTGCAGTTTCAAATTTGAAAAGATTTTGCACGGAAGACCTTATTGCATTTGAATTGTTGCAGAAATTTGAAAGCCATCTGCAAAACAATTTTATTCTAAATAAGCAAAAAACCCCTCGTCAATCGACAATTTCGCAATTTTTTAAATAATTTCAAAGATATCCCAACATTTCTAGTTCTCAGCAACTTACTAATTGAAATTTAATAAGTATGTTAATACTTTATGTATATATGTACATATTTACATACATAGGTATGTATATGTACATATTTATATATTTAAGTGAAATTTTGAAGACATAAGAATCCTTGTTTTTTTCAGTGAAATATGAATAAATAAATCCTTTAAAATCCAAAAAATTTCTAAAATAGGAACCCACTCCCTTAAGCGGACACCCCTCTTGGGCGGACAAAATTTGCCCGACGGTGAGTGCCCGCCCAAGGGAGGTTTCACTGTAGTTTCCTTCTACGGCTAACTACAAAATCACTTCTATCTCCTCCATTTTTATCTTTTTGAGTATTTTATAAGACTAGACTCAAAGGCACTAACCAGTTATTGAAATATGTATATGGCAAAATCCCAGAAATCGAAAATTTCGAGTTAAATCCCTATTGCATAATACGGGCGATATGTACATATGGGATGCTCAAAATTCTAAAACCATTTTATTTCCATCAGAAACGCTTGATCTATACTATAAGTGTAAATTTTAAACGTCTTAACCTACTAATGTCCATGTATTAACCCACTGATGACTCTTTGTTTTGAAGAAGTATTATTTTTTTTAATAACACAATAAAAATATTCTTCTTAATTGAAATACTTTCTTAGCCTGAGCAACTTCATCCATTATAATTTCTTGCTGCTCGTACAGCTTAACATTAAATCTCCTACGACATAGATAACTAGATACGAAACTCTTTGTTTCGTGAGAGCGCTGAAAAATGCGCATTTTTTATAACATTTTCCATTGGTGCCACTGCGTAAAAAAGTGAATGTGGGTATTTTAAAATAAAATTTGGGGGTATTTCGTAATTTCTTGGAAATGAATAATATTACGTAATTTTTGCTGCAAAATATGACAGTGACTTCGCAATTATACTTTAGATTTGATCTAAAGTATAATCTTGAGTATTTAAGATCATGTAAAATGGTTTATATGTTATTAAACCAGTTAATAAAATGCACCGAAGTATTTCATTCAAATTTTGTTTCCAGGCTAAAAAGGAAAATGATATTGTGTTTTCATTGAGAAATCAATTAATATAGCATTAATTTTAAGGCAAATATTTTATATTTATAGTATATCCTACTTCCCATATCTAGATATTTGTTACATATTTTTGATTCAAAAAGGTAAATATGCAAACAATTCCATTCTCACCCCTTTTCAAACTTTATTATACATTTTTAATTCACTTCTCGATTAATATAATAAGTAATAAAGTAATTTCATGAAATGGTGGCAAATATCCAAAATCCCTCATTTGTTTATTATTTATGGTGGATTTGATCTGGTTTGTGGTATCAGCTGATTTTGCTGTCAGCTGATCCCCCTGATTCGTCAGTGTTTGAAAGTGAAAAGACAGTTCAGGACCGTGTGAGAGCAGATAAATTTGAGAGTCTCGTATCTAGTTATCTTTGCCTACGATACTAGCTATGTAAAAAATGATGTTTCAAAATTAGCTACATATGTGAAATATTTAACTTTTAATTTGCGTAAGGTTGTCATATTTTTATTTTTTATATTCAAGCTCTATTTTGATGCTGTAGTGGTTTCTACTGATTTGAAAAATTCACATAGAACTGTTTAAAAGTGGACTAGTCATTTGTATGGGAGGTTCTATAATGTGAAAATATATGTGCATTTACATATACATATGTGTATAATTTTATATTTTTAATTTATGTTTATCTCATATAAATATATAAAATTATGATACTGCAGAGCCGTTTACAAAATATATGTACGTAAGTATAATATCTAGGAACATACATATGCTCTTACCTAATGTATTTAATCGCTTAATTTGCTTTCAATATTTCCAAGCAATAACTATAATCACTGAATGGCCATGAAAACTAGTAGTATCGTAATATGATGTTATATGTATGTATATTATTTTTTGTATTATAAAAAATTAAACAACGTATTGTCAAAATTTCTTATATAATAACATTTCTAATAATTAATACCTATAATTAAATTTTATTTCTTTTTATGATTTTTATGCTTCGCATGTCATTCACATGTAACTAGAGTATATGGACTTCACAATTTGGCATTTACATACATATCGACGGTTGAGGGGAAGATCACCTTTTCCCATATCATTGCCTATAAAAATTAAAAAGTTTTTTGCCTCTCCTGAAAATTTTTGAATTTTGAGTTGTAACGCTTTTTGATTTAGTGTGCGATATGAGTGCACACGCTTTCGCTAAAAGTATGCAATGTTTGCATGCATACAGGTGAAAGTAATGAAAGCGCGTTAAAAACTCCCCGATTCAAATAAAACTTCATACATATTTTTCTGAAATAGAGCGTTTTTGAAAAAAGTTTTGAAATGTGTAGGATGATCCTCCACTCAGCCGTCGATATACCTACTATTTGGTGTATCTACTTCTTTTTATACTCAGCTGTACTAGTACACAGAGTATTATAGTTTTGATTTCCTAACGGTGGATTGTAACAGAATGAAATAATCGAGATAGATATAGACTTATATATATCAAAATGATCAGGGTGAAAAGAGAAATCGATTGAGCCATGTCCGTCCGTCTGTCCGTCTGTCCGTCTGTCCGTCTGTCCGTCTGTCCGTCTGTCCGTCTGTCCGTCTGTCCGTCTGTGAGCACGATAACTCGCGCAAAAATTGAGATATTTTGATGAAATTTGAAATGTAAGTTGGTATCAAGGCAGGAACGGATGGTATTGAAAATGGGCGAAATCGGACCATGACCACGCCCACCTCCCCTATATAGTAAAAATCGGAAATTTTGTATCTCAGTCACTAATAGAGCTGGAGTGATAAAATTTTACCCACGTATTGAGCTCAGGCCCTTATGAAGAAATATGGTGAAATTTTGGAAAATGGGCGGTGCCACGCCCACTTATTAAGGGGCAAACATTTCAAGTTTTATGAGTCATAACTCAGAAACCGTTGAAGATATATCGATGAAATTTGGTACGCGTGATATAATTACTTAGGCAAATGTTTGGATTAAAAATTGCCAAGATCGGTTGACGACCACGCCCACTTTTATATATGGGTATTATAAAGTGGCATAATAAAAACATTTTAAGCCATATCTCTGTCAAATATAAAGATATATCATTGAAATTTTATGGCAGGAGTCCAACTGCGGATATAAAACGAAAAACACAAAAATTTTGGAAAATGGGCGTGGCACCGCCTCTTTTTATAAACAGGAATATACGAGATTTCTGAGCCCATAACTCGACAAATAATTTATATATAATGACGAAACTTGGTGTGTACACTTTCATTACTTGTGGTAATACACGCTCAAAATTTTAGCGAAATCGGTTGACGACCACGCCCACTTTTATATATGAGAACTATAAAGGGGCCTAATAAAACATTTTAAGCGATATCTCTGTCAAATATAAAGATCTGTCATTGAAATTTTGTGGCATGACTTCCACAATAGACCGGAAACAACAAATAGAAAAATTTTGGAAAATGGGCGTGGCACCGCCTCTTTTTACACAAAGGGATATACGAGATTTCTTAGCCTATAACTCGACAAATAATTGAGATATTATGACGAAACTTGGTTTATACACTTTTATAACTTGTGTTAATAGACACGCAAAAATTTATTGAAATCGGTTTATGACCACGCCTACTTTTTAAGAAAGATATTTCTGGAACACCCTTTGGGAATTTGTAACGTGACATCTTTGTAACTAGAAATCATAAAGGAATGAAATTTTGCACAAAGTATAATATTGATATGCTTAGTTGGATGACTGATAAAAATTTAGAAAATGGGCGTGACTACGCCCACTTTATGCAGCACTCGCTTTATATTAAGTGCACCGTGTTTCCATCAAACGCAAACAAACAATGAAAGCATACAGCTGAGTATCTAATGTTCGATTCCACTCGAACTTAGGCTTCCTTACTTGTTTATAACTGTCGCTATTAAGGTCAATTCAGCGTTGCTGCAAAATTTTTGTCTAAAAGCTTTACGACCAATAAATGAAAGCATTGAAAATTGAGAAAGTTGTTGTGTAAGCTCATTATCAGAACGGTATTTTGTTGCTGCATCACCTCTTCTTCTGTCTTCTAGTACTTACATAAATTTCATATCTAATAATATTAAAATTAAGTTGAGTTTGGTTTATAATTTTTATTAAAAATTTTAACGTATTCTTTAACATTAAAAACCAAATGTAATAGAGCTAAGTACATTATATAATTAAAATTGTGCATTCTTAAAAATGTGCTTTCTTAAAAATGTGATTACTTAAAAATGTGCTTTCTTAAAAATGTGCTTCTTCAAATATGTATTAAATATAATACAAAAAAAAAAAACAACTCTCGCACTCTAAGTTATAAAGTGATACAACTCAAAATTTTATGAAATCGTTTTTTTTTTACAAACCGGTGCGCAAAACATATCTTTAGCGACCTCCAAAAACCTTTTTTAAACTCTTTTGACTGAAAAATAACTATTATACGTGACATTTTGCTATATCATTGCATGTAAAGAAAAGAAGTTTTTTAGTTCTACTGAAATTTTTTTAAATTTTGAGTTGTGTCACTTTATGATTTAGGTTGCGATATGTACACTAGAGCGTATCGCACAAAAAAAGTTCGCCGTACGCCCAGTGTTCTAGAAAATTATTCGCCATAAAATTTCAGTAGGAGTCTCTTCAGAAAAAATCTTTGTAAAATGAACCTAAAAGACCACAGCAAGCGAAAAACTTTTACTACTCGGAATGTTAAATGTGATTTATTTCCGGTTCTACTGAATCGATCGAAATACTTCTTTTGCAAAAGATTAGTGCTTTTTAACGACGTTTAACATTCCGGAAAAAAAAAGTTACATTAAGGTGGTATAAACTAAGTACTGGGTGGAAGTGACCCCAATGGCGTACATAGGGTTAATGCAATTAGAAAGTGGAAACCCTCCTCTCACGCCAAAGAGATTGGTGTATCAAATTTACGCATCGGACTATAAATACCGAAGATATGAAAAATATGAAATTTAGCGACATCTAGCGGCGTCCAAAAAAAAAAAATAAAAATATTTTCGAGAAATGTTTTCGAAAAAGAAATCATATGGGAGGGCTGGACTTTTTTTTTTTTTTGGTCCATATAAGGCGAGACGGCCTAATGTACACATAAGCGAGCTAGTGAATTTTTGCCATGCTCTTTTTAATATAAAACTTTTATAACATAAGTTACTTAAAACGCTAGAGATCTTCTTCACAAACACACAATAATATGAACATAAAATTCGGCAGATCAATGAAATTAAATTAAACAATTAAAACACTTTTTTGAGCATTGTATAGCACTTTTGTATGTACATAATATATAATTATTTTTATTGTGCTATTTACCTACGCTATAACAATGCACACATGTAGTACCTACCTACCTACATAGATTTTTTACAACTACAACTAGCTTAAGTAAAATTATATTTTGGCAAAGTGGACAATACTACTTACAACTAAACAATTGAGATTTAACAATGATTAACTTAACTTCAAGAATCAGAAATTTATGTATGTACATACATACGTGTATGTGGTCGCAATTAGCTCATAGTAATTACCCATACATATCTCACACACATCTCACATCACAAATAATAAATTTGTGTACATTTAGTATCCGCCAAATGTTGACCAACTAAAACCACATTTGCTAATCAGCACATTGTTTCATTGTATGGTGGATCCTTTTCCGATTCGGTGCTCGATTTAATATTCGACGATAGCTTGGCAATTTCATCTTGCACCGTGTGTGTGCTTATTTGTGGTATTGCGCTTGTTGCCGCATGATCGCCAGCAGCCGAGCCGCCAACGCCACTAGCGCTAGTGCCACCATCCTTGGTCGACTCCTCTGTGCTGGAGCTGCTCTCTTTGAGTATATTAATGCCAAGCGATTTAAAGCTGCTGGGCGGTTTTAGTGAAGATAGCAATTTGGCTGGCACAGCAGCCGCAACGGTTGAGCTTGTCGCGGTCGCGGTTGCAGTTGCGGTCGTCGTGGTCGTTGCCGTTGCTAGCGGCGACTGCTTCTTATTGCCGCCGCCGCCACCGCCACCGCCAACGGCCAATGCGCCAACAGTGGCAGCAGTTAATGCTCTCGTCACCAATGGCATATTGGCCGTTTGTGGATGTAGCATTTGTGGATGCAGTAGTTGTTGTTGTTGTTGGTGCTGCTGTAGCTGCAGCTGTAGTTGTTGTTGTGCCTGTAGTTTGTGCCGCGTCGCATGATCCATGCTAAATTGCTTCGTCAATTGCATGGCACGCGGCAGCACCGACTGCACCTGCGACATTACCGCTGCCGCAGCTGCTGCTGTCGCCCCCAACTCTAAGGACGCCGTTGCTGCCGTTGGCGTCGTTTTTGTCGTCGCTGTTGCTTTCAACGGCTTAAACGCCGCTTTACCATCACCAGCGCCCATAGAGGCGGCACGTGGCAGCTGATAACGCGCTGTGGTGGGGTCGTTCGCGCTGCCGGTGGTGCCCGCCGATGCGACGGCGGCCGACGAACCGTTGCCAATGCCATCGGCGACGCCGCCGCCGCTGCCGCCGTTGCGTTCTTGCTGCGTCGTTGTTGGCTGTATTATTGTTGTTGTGGCTGTTGTTGTCACTGTTGTGTCGCCAGCATCGAGTGACAGCTCAGCCGCCAGCGATGGCGTATCGATGTTATAGGAACCAGTCATTGAGGTGGTTGTATCATTGGAACTTTGCTTGATGAAACGATATGGATGCGCTGAATAGTCCGTTTCCGTGCTGGAGCCTTTTTGTAGACTTTCGCTGGACTTTTTGAACAGACGGCCGGTGCTTTCGAATGGCGTATTGAGGAATTCGCTGGTGGCGCGTGTTGGCATTGCTGGTGTTTGTTGATATGTTTGTTGTTGTTCCATTGATGAATTCCGCTGCCATGGACGTTCGTTTTTTAGCTGAAAACCGGCTGGCCCAGTGGATGAGCTACCAAATACACTGCCTCCACCGCCACCTCCCACGCCACCCGCACCGCTGCCAGTTCCGCTTGTGTCACTGCCATTTCCACCAACGCCGAGTACTCCACCACCCGATGGCGGTTTGGAGGGCGATAGTTCGATGGCGGTTTCACGACGCAGCGGATGGCGATGACTAAAGTCGGTGGAAACACCAGTCTGTAATTAAAGGAAGAAGAAGAAGAAAAATTTTGAGAACATTTATAGAGGTTTATTTTGAAAGTAAAATTGAGAGTAAAATTGAAAGTGGAATTGAAAGAGAAATTTAAAGAGAAATTGAAAGTGAAAGTAAAATCAAAATGAAATTGGAAAAATTTAAAGTGGAATTGAAACTGAAATAGTGTGTGAATATAAATTGAAAGTGAAAACAGAGTTCAAATTGAAATTGAAACTGAATGGGAAATTTAAATTGAAGGTGAAATACAAAATGAAGTGAAATTGAAAATAAAGTTGAAAGTGAAACTGCAATTGAAATTAAATTGAAAATAAATTGAAAGTCAAAATCAAGTAAATTTAAACGTAAACCTGAAACTGATATTGAAAGTAGAATTGAAACTGAAATTTAAAGTGAAATAAAGAAGTGAAAGTATAAATGAAAAGTGAAAGTGTAACTGAAACTGTAAATAAATTGAAAGTGAAATAGAAAGTGAAAATGAAATTGAAATTGAAACTGAAGTTTAAGTCAAACTGAAATTGAAAATAAATTGAAAGTAAATGTAAAACAGAAACTGAAATTGAAATTGAATTTGAAAGTAAACCTGAAATTGGAGGTAAATTGAAAGTAAAATTGAAAGTAGAATTGGAACTGAAATTGAAAGTGAAATTGAAAAGTGAAAGTATAAATGAAAGTGAAATTGAAAGTGTAATAGAAACTGAAAATAAATTGAAAGTTAAATAGAAGGTGAATTAAAATTGAAAATGACATTAAAACAGAAACTGAAGTTTAAAGTGAAACTGAAATTGAAAATAAATTGAAAATAAAAGTAAAACTGAAACTGAAATTCAAAGTGAAATTGAAAGCAAACGTGAAAGAAAAATTGAAAGTAAACCTGAAATTGAAATTGAACTTGAAAGTAAATATGAAATGGAAGGTAAATTTAAAGTAAATTGAAATTGAAAGTAAACCCGTAAATGGAATTTAGAGTAAAATCGAAAGTAAAACTGAGAAAGAAATAGAAATCGAAAACAAGGTTGTAGGCTATTTTTCCTGCACATAAAGGAGGATTACCTTAATGGACTTTAAATCTCGTATCAAGGAGAAATTTTTAACTGTACCCACTTTCCTGATTTTTCCACTTTATTTTATTTATTTATTTTTTGAGTTTTATTTTTCTACCAAAAAAAAATAGTTTTTTTTTGTTTTAGTTTTCCCTCAGAAAATAAAAGTTATTTTTTGAGTTTTATTTTCCAATCAGAAAATAAAAGTTATTTTTTATACCTTTCATGAGAATGAAATGGTATTATAACTTATTGCCAAAAATTTTTTGTCGAAAGTACCAGAAGGAAGCGTGGGGGACCCACCAAAATATATACCGATATGATCAGAATCACGAGCTGAGTCGATTAAGCCATGCCCGTCTGTCCGTCTGTCCGCCCGTCCGTCTGTGTGAACGCAAACTAGTCCCTCAGTTTTTGAGATATCTGAATGAAATTCGGAATACAGGTATGTTGTTATATGCAGCTGATCATTTGTCGGAACCGGCCGAATCGGACCACTATAACATATAGAAAACAACCGATAATTCAGATATACATGAAATTTTTGGATGTAATTTGTGCATAACTTCCCCATTTAAACAGCTAAGGACATGAAACTTTGAAGTAGACGTGCCCATTTTACCGACGTGCCCAGGTTACCGAAAATTGTCAAGATCGGACCACTATAACATATAGTTCCACAACATCCGATTATTCAGATATACACATTTTGGTGCATAACTCCTCTATTTTAACAGCTAACGGCGTGAAATTTTAAAGTATTTGTACCCATATGGGCCCAAACGGGATTACCGAAAATTGCTAAGATCGGACCACTATAACCTATAGCTCCCCTACAACCGATTGTTCAGATATGGACATTTTGGTGTATAACTCCTCCATTTAAATAGCCAAGACACCATTTTTTCTAATAAATCTTTCCATAAATAACCCACAGAATTAAAATTATAAATTAAACTTAATCCGGCTATGTACATACATAGGTAACTTTTCATTTCCCCACTCATGAAAGGTATGAAGTCTTCGGTACGGCCGAAGACAGCCGCGCTTTTACTTGTTGAGTTTTATTTTCCAATCAGAGAATAAAGGTTATTTTTTGAGTGTTAGTTTTTCGGTCAGAAAATAAAAGTTATTTTCTGAGTTTTATTTTTTTGCTCAGAGAATAAAAGTTTTTCAGTGTAATTTTGGGTACAATTGTAGATTTCGCCATATAAATAGGTAAAGTATATAAATAAATTTTTAATTTTTTTATTTATAAACTTTTCCCAAGTATTAATGTGGCAAAATCGACAGCTGCAGCTAAAATTAAACTGAATAAACTTTTATTCCCTGAGCAAAAAGATAAAACTCGGAAAAATTTTTATTTTCTGAGAGAAAAATAAAACTCAAAAAATAACTTTTATTTTCTGAGCAGAAAATAATGTTTAAAAATCAATTTTTTATAAAAATCGAAAAAATAAAAGTTAACGCACCTAGAGGTAGTCTGCGGTACGGTGATTACATCTGTATACTTCTTTTGCGTTTAGCATTTCACCTTCAGTATGATTTTTTTTACACAAAATTTAAAAAATAACGAATATTTGCAATCCCTACCATACACCGCACCCGCGCTTAAAAGCAGATTACCACAGTGCTATAATTTTTCAATAATCACACATCCAATTAATCAATCAACGGTCGCAAGTGCAAATGACGTATAAACTATATACTATGTATAAATGTAGTCAATTGTGTGAATGTAGACTCAAGCAAAAAAAAAAAAGTTGTGTACGTGCTAATTACTCAATTACTCACACTGCGCACGTGCGAGGGGAGGGGCAAATGGTGTTGCAACAGGTGCCATAAATGGTCGCACTCACACTTTTATATGCCAACATGATAATGCTTACAACATTTAGGAATATTTTTTGTTGTGATTTCATGTAGAAAAGTGCAGAAGTTCATGTGTGCGCGCGCGAAATTCATTTCGACTAAATCAATAAACTCGATACGCTTTCGATTTGTGCTAATTTCTAACAACTACATATGTACCTACATAAGTGTTATGCACTTATACATACATATATACTCACCCCATATGGGTTTTCCGTATCCTCCAAGGAGGCACGTGCCTGAAATAGTCCTTCCAACATCATATAGTCATTCTCTTCGCATTCCTTCAAATGCTGCTTCTCCATCATTGCAGCAAATTCTGCTTTAGACATTTCGCCAGTCGGACGATCCAGTGATACTGTAAGTGAATAAGATTTAGCAAAATTGGCACAGAAGGCGAAAGGAAATTGAAAACAGTAGTTGGGAGAGAGAAATATGAGTCTGAGCATGTTTTCAATAGAAATGAATTTAACCCGAATCTGCCCAGCGTGACCATATGGTTACGCAAGCAGCACTTTATTTAAAAAAAATAATTGTAAGCAGTTTGTATTTAGATATAATTTTTTCGTTCAAAAATAAGTATGTGTGTGCAAACAAGTGGTCGATTTTTCATAACGTGTTTTGGTTTTAGTGTGAAAGGTTGTTAAAAAGTGCTTAGAAATAAACATGCCAAAAACAGCGTATTTGGGCTTGAGTAAAAATTATGTACACTTTTATTTTAGGAAAAATATTTTAGAAAGCATAAAGTAAATAGTTCTTGTGAGTTATAATAAAGTATATTTTTCATTTTGGTCACGCTGGGTTAGATTAGAGGTGTCATCCCACCGACTCTCAAAAAAGGTTTTCTATACTTCTTTTAGTATTTTTACGCTCTGGATCCAAATTTTCGAGAAAATTGTAGCAAAAAATAGCGCGATTTCTCGTTTTTTGTTATTTTTTAAAGTTTACTAAAAGATTTGAGGGTGTTAGGCCAAGGCCTACTACAGATTTCCATTCAGCGAGTCAAAATTCACAAAAATAAATTGGTGTATTGGTAAAATGTTTATTTTTTTTTTTATAAAATTGGCGATTTGTATTAGTTTTGTTATTACTTTTTCAGGAAAACTAAGTGCCTAACAGGCTATTGATATTTTTACACAAATTATGCGATAGCGATGAGGAGGATTCACCACTTTTACACGCTTTACACGTTTAACAATTCAATATCTCTGTGAAGAAAGACTATATTTTACCACGCCCAACGGGTTTTGGAAGAGAAAAACTCATGCCTTTAGATAATTTTCACAGTTTCTTGACAGAAAGAAAAACTTTGATTGTAAATGACCTCAAAAACTAAAAAAAAAATTCAATGTTTACGTTTTTGAGGGGATATCTCGAAAACTAGAGTGTATTTAAATATTTGGACTTTTCGGAAAGTATACTCTGGCCTCTTGGTCAAAATTTTGCTTGTTTTTTTTTTTATCAAAAAACATGCAGTCGCTACGGCTTAATTTCATCCTATTCATTTTTTATTTCCTTTGAGTGAAATATGTATATGCCATACGGCATAGAGCCAAAAAACCACTTTTGAAAAAAATTTTGAAAAATTCAAAATGATCAGCATTCATAACAGTATAATAAATACTGAATAATAACATTTTTTCATACATACATTCGCTGTTTATATTATTTTGTATGCTAAAGTAATTTCTTCCATATCATGCCCAGTGTGACCATATGGTCACACCCCATAAGTCAACTTAGGGAAGAAGCAGAAAAAATAGGTGGTATTTATATGATCCTTGTACTCATAATTGTCAGCCTCTAAAATATTTTTAAAATCGGAAAGAAAAAAAAATTCTGGGCAGATCCGGGTTAAGTTCAATTTAGTCTTAGAAAAATATTCTTTATGTGCACCAATATTGTTTATCCTCCCGTCTGTTTATTGTTTTGCGTTTATTATGAAGTATATGTTTTTACAAGTCTCTTTTTCCCTCAGTGTATGTACATATGTATGTATATATATATACATTATACTTTCATACGCAATAAATACCCAGCAGTATTTATCAGCTGGAAAACAGCACATAGTTCCTACTAAATATTCAGTAGAGATGTAGTTCCAAAATGGTCGCTGTGGTGCAGTGGGTAGAGTGCTCGCCTGCTATGCCAGAGGTCTCGGGTTCAAACCACGGTCCGAGCCAAACAAATTTTTCTAATTAGTAAAAATCCAATTATTGGGTTTTTTAAGAGCAGCGGTCACCTCTCGGCAGTGGGCGGCATACCCTCCGAGAGTATTTCTGCCATGAAAAAGCTTCTCACAAAAAATGCATTCGCCGTTCGGAGCCGGCATAAAACTGTAGGTCCACCCAATTAGTAGGAAAAACAAAAAGGAGCAACCCTCGAATTGGGAGAGAAGCTCGGCCATAAAACTCGTCAGAGTTATAATAGCGCCATTGTATTATATATATATATATCTCGAAAACTAGAGTGTATTTAAATATTTGGACTTTTCGGAAAGTATACTCTGGCCGCTTGGTCAAAATTTTGCTTGTTTTTTTTTTATCAAAAAACATGCAGTCGCTACGGCTTAATTTCATCCTATTCATTTTTTATTTCCTTTGAGTGAAATATGTATATGCCATACGGCATAGAGCCAAAAAACCACTTTTGAAAAAAATTTTGAAAAATTCAAAATGATCAGCATTCATAACAGTATAATAAATACTGAATAATAACATTTTTTCATACATACATTCGCTGTTTATATTATTTTGTATGCTAAAGTAATTTCTTCCATATCATGCCCAGTGTGACCATATGGTCACACCCCATAAGTCAACTTAGGGAAGAAGCAGAAAAAATAGGTGGTATTTATATGATCCTTGTACTCATAATTGTCAGCCTCTAAAATATTTTTAAAATCGGAAAGAAAAAAAAATTCTGGGCAGATCCGGGTTAAGTTCAATTTAGTCTTAGAAAAATATTCTTTATGTGCACCAATATTGTTTATCCTCCCGTCTGTTTATTGTTTTGCGTTTATTATGAAGTATATGTTTTTACAAGTCTCTTTTTCCCTCAGTGTATGTACATATGTATGTATATATATATACATTATACTTTCATACGCAATAAATACCCAGCAGTATTTATCAGCTGGAAAACAGCACATAGTTCCTACTAAATATTCAGTAGAGATGTAGTTCCAAAATCTGAACTTTCTCTTTTGTTTTTATATAAAGGTGGCGTCGAAAATCAACTACCTGAAAACTGCAGAACGAGAAGGGATAGCTTCTGTATGAAAAAAGGCCTGAATACGCAGGGAGAACTTCCATAGTATATATTTCAATACACCTGATGGCTTCACTTCGTGTTCAGTTATTTTTTCAGCAATGAATTTTGAACTCATTGAACCTGAAAAGGTTATTTTTCATACTGAATATGCACCTCCTTACCTCAAATACTGCTGGGTAATTTCTGTTCGAAAAATTCTGTGTAAAATTTACTTTATACACACATTCTGAAATATAATTCACGCTTTCGAAAATCCAATTTACGTTTTCTAAAATCCAGCTGATACTTTCTAAAATCCATCTGGAAATGATGTAGTACTACTTGATTTGATTGAAATGTGGTAACTAAGAAAGTCAGCTGAGGCTCTCGAAAAAAGAGTAAAAACTGAGTTTCATTACCGATGCTTTCTCTTCGGTTGAGTAATTTGGAAAACTTCAATGCTTTTCTATTTTCAATTTTCATTAAATTAAACTCATCATTCAATTATGCTTACTTATGCTAGAGACACACATCGTAGTATAGTAGAAATATTGAGTTCTATACCACATATGTGTCACTCTCATATTGTAGTTTAATTGAAAATTTTCATAGTATAGCCAAATCATAGTATTGATATTATAATATTTCTACCACATATGTGTCTGAGGCATTAGTACATATTTATGCATTCTTATTCATACAATCACAATGCACATTTTGACATATAACATACGCATACATATGTAAATAAGTTCATAAATGAGCAATTAAACAAAATACAATACATATACATATATATGTATATGACAATACTAACCTTTGTTGCTGGGCAGCGATACCGTTGGCGATGCAATCAAATGGCATACACTTTCCAATTCATCCGTGATTGAAGTGTATTCGCTGTGCAACTTCATGAGTATACTTCTGGTGGATTTTGCATGCAACACTGATTTGCCTAATATGGAATATCGACGACAATCAAGTGTGTGCGAGAGAGAGTGAGATAGAGATGGAAATAAAAGAAATGCAACAATAAATACAACAAATATACATACATTTTGGCAATGAGAGCGCAAAGGCGTGATGGAAATGTAAAGGAAATGAACGGGGAAAAGAAAGATAAAAAAAACAAGAAATAAAAGCAAAAATTATTTTAAATTATATGTACATATGTAAATGTGATAAAATATAAAAGGGCAAACATAATTGGGATGAAATCGAATATTTTATATATACCCAGTTGTATATTTCTATGTGTATAACAGATGGTCGATTTTTTGACTGATTACGTTGCACTGGAATGAACTTTTTTTACAATATGTATTAATAATTTCTCAATAAAAAACAATTATAAACGTCGTATGTAATATCATTAAACGAAAGCATAACTAAAATTCTGCAAAAAAGTGTTTAAAAAATTCCACTGGATTCAAAGTTATATGTCTGCAAATTCGGACTGGTTACGTTAAGCTAAACTAAATATTTGGTGGTACAATGTTCGGCTATGTCAAAGAATTTGAAAACTCTGCGAACTGGGTAAAGGAATATTGCCAGTTTTTCTATGCTCAAATGTTCCAAAATTTGGGATTTTGATGGTATTTAAGCATAAAATATGATGACTGATTACGTTACCCGTAGGGGTTTGTTGTCTAAAATTTAGCTCAAAACGTTTTTTATCCAAATTTTCTTCATACAAGTTCGTTATATTTAATATTTTGAATATGCTTCAAATCATAGCCAAATCATTCATCTTTTCCTCAGCTGAAAATCCTTCAACCGAGATAAATATCGAATGTACGTACAAATGTGTGTTACAGAGGTATACATAGTTGGTTAGTTGGTTGGTTAGAGTGGCTAGTCCCAATGACGGAAAAATGTCAACACAAAAAACCCCCAAAAAAGTTTTGCTCCCTGAGAACAATTTTTTTTATTGCCATTTTAAATTTGCGAAATTTTGTTTGAGTTGTTTTTAAATAAAGGCAAAAAGGGTTAAAATGCATATCGTATAGAAACATGTTGTTAGGAAACATATAATAAAATTGCACGTGCTTTAATTTCATAGAATATCTTAAGCCGCTAACACTTCCACGAAGAGGTCGTTTTGCCCCTTTTTTTCGAAAATTCGAAAAAAATAGTATTTTGAGAGTCAATACATAGAGGGCAGAGATGTTAAGTATTGCAATCAGCGTGACTTTCAGCCCTTGAAGTCCCATTCTTTTTCTTGAAGTCTTGAATGCAGCCTTTCAGTCTTTTTTTTTGACTGATGATTTAAAATTTGAAGTCCCCAGTATTTTTGGCAAGTATGACTGACCATTCATTTTTTTCATTCATTGATGACTGGCCATATTTTTTAAGCAGTCATTTAGTAAACTAGTACCAAAAATATGCTCTCTATGTATTTTAGCTGTAATAGTATTTATTTTGCATATACCTAAAATAAAATAATAAATTTATAAAATCTTTGAAATACATATCGCTAGCTTACAGTGCAAACTGTTTAAGTCCATTTTTATGAAAAAGTGTATTTTTATGTACAACGCTAGAAAAATCAAATACGCACCGCGCTAAAGAAGTCTGTGACCCTTGTCATATTTCTACTTGTTGTTATTCAGTGATACGCAAATTGTGTAAGTCGAAAAGCGAAGAAAATTGTGTAAGTCGAAAATATTTACATGAACAGAACATTTTTTTATTTCGAAATTTTTTTATTTTTTGTTTTTTTATCTCTCCTACAAAGTTTGAAAAAAAAGAACTTACACAATTTGCACTCTAAGCTAGCGATATGTACACTAGAGCGTATCGACGTTCGATGTACGCCCCCATATGATCTCTTTTTCGAAAACATTTCCGGAAAATTTTTTTTTTTGGACGCCGCTGGATGTCGCTAAAATTCAATTTTTCATATCTTCGGTTTTATGGAAGGTTCGTTCTAAACACATTTAACGTTCCGAGGAATATGCGTTTTTCGCTTCCTGTGGTTTCTAGGTTAATTTTATAAAGTTTTTTTCTGAAGAGTTTCCTACTGAAATTTTATACCGAATAATTTTGAAGAACATTTTAACCATCTAGCACCCCTAAGAAAGGGTTATTTTGACCTCTTTTAACACAGTCAGGTAATATAGTATAGTCAGGAAATAGTATTTTTGAGGTCGCTAGAGGGCTAAAATGTTCTAGAAAATTATTCGCCTTGAAATTTCATTAGGGGTCTCCTCAGAAAAAACCTTTGTAAAATGGACCTAAAAGACCACAGGAAGCGAAAAACTTATATTCATCGGAATCGATAGAAATGCCTCTTTTGAAAAAAATAAATGCTTATTGACGACGTTTAACATGCTGGAAAGGAACGTTACATTAAGGTAGTATAAACTCAGTACTGGGTGGAAATGACTCCAATGGCACACGTAGGGTTAATACAATTATAAAGTAGGAACCCTGCTTACATGCTAAAGAGATTTGTGTCTCAAACTTAGGGATCGAATCCTTAAAAACCTAGTAACCCCTATAAGAAGAATGGCAAAAGACTGTAGCTGCAATCATTTCATGATTGCAATCAAATGATTGCAGTAAAGGGGTGGATTGCAGCCAGGTGACTGCACAGTTAAAATTTACCAGTCAGAATGAAGGCTTACTTTTTTAATTCCCAGTCATGAGTGACAAAAAATGAACAGCAGTTATTTTGACCCCAATCAAAAGACTGCGCAGTCACAAAGTACTGCATTACTTAACATCTCTGATAGAGGGTTAAAATTTTCTAGAAAATTTTTTGCCACGAAATTTCACTATGGGTCATCTCAGACAAAATCTTTATACAAAGAACCAAAAAGACCATTACTTTTCGGTTGCTTGCTTTTCCGACAGGGTAGGAATATGATGTATTGTGGAACGATTTTCCGTCATCCCTTGTCAAGTTTGGTTTGGAGACAAACCTTTTTCGGCTAATATACGCCATTCGTTCTCAGAACGAAAAAGGACACTGAAGATGGCGCATATTAGCCACCGATTTCGGCTGTCTCCAAACCAAACTTGACAAGGAATGACGAAAAATCGTTTCACAATACAACATAAAAGACTTTTTTTTGACTGGTTACATTACGAGTATATTCCGCATTGAAGGGAGGGAGATCTATGTATGTAAGTAACTTTTTAGTTAAATTGGTACGTTTACTGTCAAAATTGTTTATTTTGTATTGTTTGTATTTTGATCTTGATGATAAAAAAAATAGGACCGCTTGACATTTTTGTATAATCGACAATATGCTTAATTTGTCATATATTTAATATGCGGATACTCTAAATTTCTACTTCGCTTAGAATTTCAGTTTCAGTTTCACACAACTTTAATCTTGTTAGTGGCAATAATTATGTTTATCTTCGTAGTGAAGGATAGAGCGGGAATTGGATTAATTGTAGGATTGATGAGATTCAACACCAGGCGGCACGGCACGGCACACAACAGGTGAGCGAGCAGATTAGCTGGCATCAGTCAGCAGTCATGTAGAAAATAAATAATTACATTACCAATGACAAGGTAGGTACATATGTATGTATGTATGTATGTACATATGTATGAGTATTTGGGTGAATAACATTAGCAGGATGATGTATGGGATAGAGGACAAAGTTAGGATGTGTTAGGAGGCATGGAAAATTTCATTATCATATTGCCCTCTTACGCTAATAACGTTCCACCACCACAACATGCAATTTACATTTAAATCTTCAAGTGGTGTACAGAGGTGATGGTAGGAAAAGAAGAAAGAAAGTATGCAGGTAGGAGGTATTTTTTTTGTTGTTCGGTAGGTAACTGTTCTATGTGCGTATGTATATTTAAAGGGCGTTATGAGGAAGAGCAAATGACTGGCAGAGTGGGTGTATGAATGAGCGGATATATGTACATATACTAAGGTGGAGTGAAATTTGTTTTTTGGAAATTCAATGTGTGCCAAAGCCAGAACGGCACCTTTCTAGCCCAGTAATAAGCCTTTAAAATTTTATTGACCTATTCGCATGTTTAGAGGTGCCCCCAGCCCCACAAAGTTGGAAAAATAGCACGATCTGGTACAAATGTGAAATTTCTAAAATTATAAAATCAAAAAAAAAAATAAAGTATGAGGATTGATAAAGATGGCTAAGCTGAGCCTTAAAGTGATTTTTTTTTTTGGAAACAACAACAACAAAAGTTATTAACCCGAATAACCCTGAAGCTTGTTTGCAAAGATATTGTGCTGAATTTTTGAGGATTGGTGATTAGGACCATGAATAAGATGCATACAAAAATTGACATCGGTAGGTGTCCTGGATCCTGAGATATGTCCTGTTGCCATATGGCAACGCCAGGGCTGGTAGGGTACAGGTTTTTTTCTAGGAAAATGTATTGAAAATTCATATTTTTTGGGCGTTTTTGACCAGAATGAAGAACTCAAAGACTTTTACAATGATGAAAATTTCATTTTTAGTAATTTTTCATAAATAAAACACTAATGTAATGTATAGTATGACTTGAAATGCTTCAAACAGATTCTAACGTTGTATTTGTTGCATTGCGTTCGAAATATTGAACTGCATTCATCGCCGGCACATCTTCGTTTTTTATCAAGAGTCACAACGATTCAATTATAGCACATTGTGGTTTCCAGGCTGGCACTGCATTGCGTTTGAATAACATCGAGATCCAAGGTTTCAATCGCGCCTTCAAATCTGTCTACACGATCGCCACTGGCAAATTCAATTTTGCTCGAAGTTGTCCAGCAAATTAATTGTCAGTTATGCCCCGTAATCATCATAGCTTGCATTATCTTCAACGCTGCTTTCGCCTTCTTCCGGTGGTTCTATGAATATACTAACTACCTGCTGATCTCCGAACCAAAGTCTTCTAGATAGACTAAGATATCATTCAGCGATAGATTTATATACGAGAAAATCAATTGATTTCAGTAAAAAACCATATATAATACTATAAACAACGGCAAATGGCCGGAAAATTTAAAAAATCTTTCAGCAAAAAACCTGTACCCTATCGACCCTGGCGTTGCCATATGGCAACATGAGCAAAAAACAGCAAAAAAAAAAACCATCTCAAACTAAATTTTTTACACTACTTATTTTCTTTTCATGAATTTTGACTAAAAAACTTTTCAAGCGATGCAACTCGATAGTGTTTTTGCTTTTTTTAAATAAATTATAGTCACTTACTTATTACGTCTGCTGATTTTTTGTCATTTTTTTCACTTTTTTTGTTTCACTCAATTTCACGATGTTATAACTATGAAATCTTTCACTCAAATTTTATGTTCTATGCAGCAAGTGTTAGCGCCGATATTTCTGCGTCATAACGGTTATCGCACACCCTTTTACCTGAATTCATTCAGTTTTTACAGACTTTCAAAGGAACCTGTCATTGCGTTGCCATATGGCAACGCCAGGGTTATTCGGGTTAAAGGTCAAAGTTTATATTATGCATTATTTAAATTGCAATTACTTAAAAACTACTGAACCGATTTCGAATATTTTTACACCATTCGATAGGTATTTTGATTCAATTTAATTTGATATACATTTTATGTGGGTTCCATAATACCCCCTTTCGGGGGTCAACCCCCCTTTTACTCACCTTACTTTTCATATATAGAATGCATATCAAATTAAAGTGAATCAAAACACCTATCGAACAGTATAAAAACATTCGAAATCGGTTCAGTAGTATTTAAGTAATTGCAATTTAAAAAATGCATAATATAAATTTTGACCTTTAATAACTTTTGTTGTTCTTGTTTCAAAAAATAAATAAATTCAATTTAATACTCAGCTTAGTCATCTTTATCAATCCTCATACTTCGTTTTTTGATTTTATAATTTTGAAAGTTTCATATTTGTACCAGGTCGTGCTTATTGCTTTCAACTTTGCGGGGCTGGGGGCAGTTCAAAACGTCATCCTATCGCCATAAAATTTTGTGGGGTTCATTAACTCGTATAAAGGCAACTTTTCATTGCTGGTACGTTCAAAAAAAGTAAAGAAAAACAAAATCTCCATATGTTTTCACTCCACCTTAATGTATACATATGTATGCATGTGTCTATGTATGTACGCACCCCCTCCTCCACCTATCGCATCCTTATCGCTATCGGGCTCCGATTGTGTTAAACTCATTTGCCGACGTGACAGTGACGGCAACTGATTCAGACTTATATGTGAACGGTTAATATCGGCAGCGGCAGCAGCAGCAATTGAGCACACTTCAGAGTTGCGACGACACAGCGAAACGGTGCGTTGACGCATAGCGCGACGCTTGGCGGCTAAGCGTGAATATTGCATAGATGTTGCACAATGAAAAAAGAGAAGGGAAAGAAGAGGAAGAAAAAGAAAGAAGCAACAACATAATTAATTAGTTTTTTACCTTTTTCGATTTACGTATTTGTGTTTGCTTTTTTGTGTGTGTGTGTGATGAATTGATTTATTTTATTTTTTCCTCTTATGTTATTTTTGTTTTTGTCGCGTGCAACGTCATTTCTTATAATGACGGCCACCACGCACACGATGTTGATGTGACATTCCAGTATTTAGATGTTTAAACAAACATTTACCTTCTATATTAAACTCTTGCGCACCAGTCTCATCCGACTGCTCGCCGCCCACCAGCGTATGATCATCGTCCGCTCCCAACGGCGTGAGCGTGTCTTTGCTTTCGGTGCTGGCGCCGGTATCTTGTCGCACCGTGACATACGGCGTACGCTTGACAGTTTCACATGTGGACGGTCGCTGTGACATTGGTACATAAATATCCGAATCGGATTCGGATTGCATTGATATTTTACGACCGCCAATATGTTCGTTAAGCGCTTCGCGTGATTGTACGAGTTCGTCGGGTTCCTCGGGTACGGGCACCACCTCGAAATGGGTGCCCTCATCGAAAATGTATGCATCGGGTCGCACTTCGGTGAGTGAACGATTGAAGCGGCGACGGTTGGTGACCTGTATGATTAATGGTGGAAAATATGTATATGTATATGTGTTCATTAGACCGTATCGCAAAAAAAAAAGTGCGCCGTACCTACGTCCCCCATATGATTTTTTTGGAACACATTTCCGGAAAGGATATTTATTTTTTTTAGGTCGCCGCTAGATGTCGCTTAAATATATTTTTTTCATATCTTCGGTATTTACATATAGGCCGATCTATAAGTTTAATACACCAATGTCATTAGTCTGAGCGGAAGGAAGCGATTGTATAATCGCATTAACCCTATGCGCGCCATTGGGGTCGCTACCAGCCTGTACTGAGTTTATATCAATTTAATTTACGTTTTTCTTGCCTGCATCTAAAACGTCGTCAAAATTCATTAAAACTTGCTGCAAAACAAGTATTTCAATCACTTCAGTAGAACCCGAAATAAAACACATTCAACATTCTGAGGAATTTACATACATATGAGGCATTCCATATGAAAAGATAGGTCGACCTCTCCAATTTCCTTCAAATTCGGAAAACATGTAGTATTTGACGTCTAGAATTGTATGTCAAAATTTTTTTTTTGAAATTTTCAATATTTTGGATTTTATTGACATTTGAAAAATTTTGACAGCTTTTTTTTTGAGTTAAAATATCTTTTAAACTATTAATTTTAGAAAACTAAAAAAAGTTTTTAAAATTATTGAAATTTATAAAAAAAATAAACTTTTTTCAATATTTTTAAAAATGCTATAATTTAAAAAAAAAATAATTTTTTTTCAGTGTAAAGTCATGAAGGATAGCACCGATTTTCTTTAAAAAAAATCTCAAACAAACTTCAAGGTGTCCTTAAACTACCCTCCAAATTTGAAGAAGGAATTTTGTTTTGTTTTCGAGAAAAAAAATTTTCAAAATTTTATGTTGATTAAATCTATGATTTTCACGCACTGTAAGTTTGTGATAGAGCTGTTGGACTCTATAACACTCCGAAATGGCATAAATATTATGAAAGGATAGTTTTGTATGTTTTTCGCTTACCGTGGGCTTTTAGATACATTTTACAAAGATTTTTTTTTCTGAGGAGACTCCTAGTATAATTTTATGGCGAATAATTTTCTAGAATATTCTAACCCTCTAACTCCACCACGAATTGCTTATTTTTTCACCTCTAGATATTAAAAAATTCAGGAAAAAATTGCATTTTTAAGGTCGCTACATCATCATGGGGGGCGTACGGCGAACTTTTTTTTTTGGTCTATATAAGGCGAGACGACTTAAGGTACATACATACATATGAAATGGTTTTGATATTTGCTACAAATTAATTGAAATAGAAATTTGCAATGCACGATTTTATGCAATTTTTTAAAGAAGATCTTTAACATGAAATTTTAAAATTTTGGAAAAAAAAATTATTAAATAAAAAAAAATTCTTTATAGTTTACGCACCTATAACTTTGAAAGAAAAAAAAATATTTCTTTTGGTTTTAAAAAATTTGGAATCTTAGCTTCCTCACCTGTAAATTTTGCGGTGTTATCATCGGTGTTTCCGTATCGGACATCGAAACAGTGCGCACACGTTGTAGATCTCCAGCTAAATTGAGATTGGATGCCTGCAATTCGCCACCGCCACCATCTACCATGTGCACGGTCATAAAACGATGTATGACAGCCAAGTGTGAGAGTATTTGCTCGGAGGACTCTTCCATTTTTCGTAGACGAAATTCGATGCTCTTTTGTTTTGGAGAGAAAAAAAACACAAGGGCAACGTGGATATCGAGTTTAAAAGTAATAAAACTAACTTAACTAATATCCAAATTGTTACACAAAAATATAAAATTTCCACTTTTCACCGCTCAAACTCACCTGCACCGTGGCCGTTTGTAAATTCTCCTTCTGATTTATATCTTCAATTTTTTGTGCTAATATTTCAACACGTTCGGTTGTGTTTTTGACACGTTCATCAGTCGATTGATTCAAAATGATTTCCTGTTCGTGAAAGAAGCCCTCAACGCACTCCTCTTCAAAATCATACAAACGTTCCATATCATCCTTTTCGAGAAACAATTTTAAGCCATTGTCGCGTTGTACCTCCAATCCTGATTGTGATGATGAATATACATACATACATAAATATTTTTTATAAATGTTATTTAGTATTTTTGTGTGAATTTTGTATGAGCTATTGGCCAGTTTTTAATTAAGAAAAATTGGTCAATAGCTCATATAAAATTCACATAAAAATAATTATTAGAATTAAACGGCCATGTAAAAACAAACGTAGTTATTTAGTATTTTTTCAAAGACTTATGTATATTTTTTGTGCGTCATTTGCATATCTTGTTAGCAGTATTATTAAGTTAAATATTAGTGAGAGTGTATAGGTATGTATGTATGTGTGTTCGATTAGGCGCAACGAATGTCAATGATGTTGTTGAATGCATATTTTATGTTTAGTGTTTATTTTATTTTTATTTTGTTTTTTTTTTATTTTTAAATTTTTATTTTTATTTATTTTTCATTCGAATTAACGTTGAATTGTTGTTAAAAATTTTTATGCAAATGGCAATTATTGTTGAAGAACAGTTGTTGGCAATACACAAGGCCTTGTTGTTATTGAATTTAGTTTTCATTTTTTCATTTTTTTACAGCAATTTATTTCAATGACGCCAAATTGTCGAGTTTTTGTGAATATTATTGGTACTCATTTTTATTATAAGATGATTTTAGGTAGAAATATAAATCAAATATTTCTGCTCTGTATATTTTTATGCAGACTTCGTCGGAAAAGACGCAATCACATTTTTAACTATATGCAAAAATTATGTTTATAATATTTTAAGCTCAAGTAGTAGTAAGAAAAAAAGAAAAATATTTGACTTCATAACGAGTTATTTTTTATCATACATGTTTTGTTTAAAAGTGCTCTAATATGGACGAATTCAAATCTGTGATAACAAAATTTTTTATTAATACTTTTCTGTATTAGCTCCAGTTTAGAAAATATGACAGTCGGACCCTTTTACAATTAAATTCAAGACTATTTAAGCTAATTTTTATTACAAGTTTTTAGTTTGGAAATAAATTTTGTTCGACATTCCCAGATCTTTTATTAGTTCGTCTCACTCATCTTGGCATAATGGCGGTGGCTAAATTTCTTCTCAAAATCAATTGAATCCTCTTCTGAAGCATCGAATTGGGTTGGGTTGGAACGGGAATGTCTATAAGCCGATCATATTTCGACGGCTGAGTATAAGATCACCCCATTTCAAAAATTGTTTCAAAAACGTCCTATTTCAGATTTTGCTTCAAAAACGCCCTATTTCAGAGAAAATTCCATATACATATATTTCTGTGAAATAGGGCGTTTTGAAGCAAAATCTGAAATAGAACGTTATTCAAACCATTTTTGGAATAGGGCGTTTTTTTAAACCATTTTTTAAATAGGGCGATCTTATTCTCAGGCGTCGATTTGAGGGTATTCCCATAGGGTTCGATTTTTTCAATTAATTCCATTTACTTTCACCAAATAAAAATAACGCCTCATCATGGTAGTTAATTAGTAGAAAAACAATAAGTATTTATTACACATTTTGGCGTGGATCGGAATTTGAATGCATTTTATGTGCCACTTAATTGAGCAATGAAAGGTTATGGCGACAATGATGCCAGCTCAGTATGAGTCATGCATGCAATCCAAATTCAGCAGCATCAGGTGTGGCATTAAAATTATTTTTTAATGTGTATTTTTATTATTCATTTTAAATGGGTTTTTTTTATTATTGTTTTTTAATATTATAGTATTGTATTTCAATATATTATAATGCAGAGCATTTGTTGTTGTGAATTATGTAGATGAATGTAGGTACTAATTTCAAATTGTGTTAGTGTATTTAGTATGTATTTAAATATTAGTAATTGTATTATTATGTAACTAGTTAGATTTAGTTAGATATGTATTTATTATTATAAATAGTTTTTGCTTTAATATTTTGTTTATATTAAATATTTATACTTATGTATGTATGTTCAACACGACCATTAATAATAACCAAAATTTAAAAAAAATGTCATGGCAGCACAGTCAATAGCAAAGTATTTTTTTTTTTGTTAAAAAGATTAGAAAGTTAGTATTTGTTTTTATAGACTCACAGGGAATAAAATGTAATTTTCTCAATCCTCTCTCACCTTTCGCTTTGCGTATACAATACTTGAGCAATGAATAAAAATGGCATAGAGCGATGAATGGTGGCGGCAAGACGGGCTTTTGTTGATATTCCATAACGACGGTGAAACGTTGAAACATCCAAACCTATGTACATTCAAATACGCCCGGAAGCAATCATTCGTATCGTTGATGCATAATGAAAATGACAAATATTATCACAGCAAGCAATGATGCACGGCAGGCAAATAATTCATTCATGCATACGCAGATTTTTTTTAACACAGATCACCATCATCATCACCATCATTAGACCATCATCAGCACCGGAAATAACGCCAGCAGCCATACATTTTCAGCAACAGACGATGATAATCACAGTAAACGTGGAAACAGCAAGAACCGACGGCAGCAGCGCAGCACAGCGGTTGGAGTGGAAAATTGTAAATAAAATTTGCATAGAATTTTCATTATTTTCTTTTCCAATTTAATTTGCGTCACAGTCGCAGTAAGTAAGTTGATATATGTACATACGAGTATGTATATTACATCAACAATTCACAATTGTTGGCTATGAAAGTGTGTAGTTATGTACATATGTACGTACCTGATGCGAAACGGAATTAACTTCGTTGAAAATATTATTGAAGACGGCTATCAGTAGATTAATTAGCAAAATGTTGGCAATTAAGAGGTACATTGCCATTATAATTGGTGTCACCCAGTGTCCTGCAAATTAAAGAACAAATTAATGTACCGTTAAATAGTTTTGTGTGGCATGAAGCGTGAGTGAAGATAATTAAGTAAATTGGGCGCTTAAAACGATTTTTTAAAAGGCAATTAGAGATAGGTAATTATGCAGTCTAAATAGCTTAAAAACTAACATATGTATTTTTTTTTTTTGTTCCAAAACATTAACTTTTTCGCAATCAAAATTAGAAATTTTATAGAATGGTCGACGGAGAGCAGCAATTATACTAAATTTCCTATTATAGAAGCCACCTAGTGCCAACATAGTACAAGATAACTCATTATCAGCATTCTCTCTAGCTTTCGCTGTAATTATGAGGTTTCGATGTTTCCAAATTTAACATTTTCTATCCACAAAATGCTGTTAGCTTCTTATTCCCATCCCGCTTTACTTCAGCTTTTTGTATTAAGTGGCAAAGGTGTTTCTTTCCAGCCTAACGACCCTCAAGAGCGCTTGCAACTTAAAATCACGTATTAAATTAGATAGGTCGAAGACCGGAAAAACTAAAGTACACGTAGATTAGACCGGGGCGACTACGAAATCGTATTCAACTCTAAAAAATTCGAGGTTACTCATACGCCATAGAGAACTATTGGAAACAAAAACAATTTTCAAGCATCATAAGACTACGTTTTGGGGTATATGTAAGTCTTAAATTTTTGCAGCTAAAATTCCGAAATTGGAGCATTTGCTGTACACAAAGTGCTGTTAGCGAAAATCAACGATATACGCCATAGAGAACTATTGGAAACAAAAACAATTTTCAAGCATCATAAGACTACGTTTTGGGGTATATGTAAGTCTTAAATTTTTGCAGCTAAAATTCCGAAATTGGAGCATTTGCTGTACACAAAGTGCTGTTAGCGAAAATCAACGATATTGGAAAAAAGCGTGCATTATAGTTCTGCTATATAGAAAGATATATTATAATTTTAAAATATTTTTGTTATATATAGTTTTACTTATCTTTAAGTAATTTGCAAAACGATTAAGATATATTATATACAGCAAGAGATAATTGCGAAAATATGCGATTTTGAGCATTCAGAATCCAAACCCAGAAATCAGGCTATATCTCGAAAACGACCCATCCAATTTTAATTATGATTTCATATTTGGATTCAGCATAAAATTCGGGTTGATGTGCCCGGTAGATAATTTTCTGCGATTTTCGTCAATCCTCTTTTTTTGTTTAAATTCGTCTTGCTACATAAAACCCAAATTTCGGAACATCAAAATTATTTATGGACAAATGTCGTGGAAGAGTTTTCTACTCAAAAAAATTAGAGGAATTCGCATTTCGATAGCACAATATATTTTAGTTATCGCTCGGGACTAACGTAATATATATTTTTCTTAAAGTCTCTTAAAGATGATGAAAATCTAACCGAATTTGTTTCCAAAGTAAAGTATGGGGTCGAAGAAAACTTTAGTAGGTCTAATAGACAATACCGTTGTTACCAGCAAAGCTAAAGGTACTTGAAACAATCTGGCTGCACTTTGTGTCATTTACAGAATTATATTTATATATATGTTACAATAAAAACAACAATAAAACAGTGAGTAGTGCTTCTAGTGATTAACCTTGTATTCTAAATTTAAAATCAAATTTGCTAATGAAAATTCTCTTGCTATCAGTCGATGGTCTCCCAACATCGCAGGCTCTTGTTTATACCCATATTGTTCAGTCTAGAATTGATATCCATATTCTCTTATATTTATAAAAAAAAAAAAAGATTGTGAATCTGACTATAAGTAATAAAATATACCACAAAATAGCGACAATATAAAATAATATAATATAATAAATAGGCGCTATTATAACTCTGACGAGTTTTATGGCCGAGCTTCTCTCCCAATTCGAGGTGTGCTCCTTTTGTTTTTCCTACTAATTGGGTGGGCCTACAGTTTTATGCCGGCTCCGAACGGCGAATGCATTTTTTGTGAGAAGCTTTTTCATAGCAGAAATACACTCGGAGGGTATGCCGCCCACTGCCGAGAGGTGACCACCAATAATTGGATTTTTTACAAATTAGAAAAATTTTTTTGGTGATTTGCTCGGACTGGGGTTTGAACCCGACACCTCTGGCATAGCAGGTGAGCACTCTACCCACTGCA
>OY482670.1:129501118-129593618 GCA_960531455.1 Urophora cardui | reverse complement strand
TAAATAAGTATGTTTATTGAATGAGGTAGAAATGCAACAACAAAAAAAAAAAAAAAACAAAAAACGAAGAAATAAGAAAATTTCAACAAGTTGTAAGCACGTAGTAAAAACGTCAAAGAACATTTAAGAAAGAACATTTATGAACTGTACCATATGTACATATCTACGAGTTTAAATATATACAAGTATATGCAAAAATATTGAAGGCGCAGTAGTGAACTGAAATACTTTTGTACATACATATATGATAGAAACTAAGGTCATGAAATAATGCTGAGTCATACATAATAAACTAAATCAAAAGGTTATGAAGATAATAATGATTGAAACAAATTTAAAAAAAGTAAGAAGAGTCACAAGAGGGCAAACGAAAATTGTAGAAAAGCAGCCTTAATTTTGCTGTACAGAAGCAAGCAGTAGTAGTGCTCCAAGATGTGCTATATCTACATACGACTATCTAAGCCGAAAGTAAACTTTCCATGCTCAAATCGGCTTATATATTATCTTAAGAATTCATGAGGATAGTTTGCACATTGCTCAATAAGACTAGTGGATTATTTTACTATAGAAGCTGTAAAAAAGCGACTAGGTAAAGTAGATGAATTTAGGTAGATGGCATAGGTATAATAAAAGAAAATATAAAATATATACTTAGGCAAATATAAAAATAATTAATTAAATAGATACATATGTACATAAAGTAAATAGTATATAGATAATAGAGTACACACATAAGTATATTTGTATTTACAAATAAGATTTTCAGTTATGAAAGATTTCAGCAGAAGTTTAAAGGTAAATATTTCCAGTTGCATGCGGTGATAGGAGAGCGTTTTTTTTTATGCAAGGGTAAATAGCCTTTAAGCGGTTAACGATTTTTGAAACTTAGGACACATGTATAATTTTTAAAATAAATGTTTAAATATTAAAAAAAAAATGTACACAAAAAAATATACAAAATACCTAACGAAGAGTTTTGAGCAGTTTTAACAAAAAATAAAAACCCTCAGATTAATTGCAATAAACTCTATATAGGCGAGTTTAAATAAGCTAGAATTAAATTAGTATAATGGGAGTAGAAATGCAAATCCAAACTGGGACCGAAATCAAGCTCGATATCAGAGTCGAAGTAGAATTCGAAAACAAAATTGAAATCGAGAACGCAAGTGAATAATAAGACGAAAGGCAAATCTTTAAACTGAATTGATTAACAAATCGACATCAAAATAAAAGTCGGCATCGAACTCAGAATCAAACTTCAAGTGAAAGTCTATGCAAAGTCGGAACTGAAAAAGGAACAGAAATCAACTCAAATCTTATAAAAAGTCGATAAGAATATCGATATAGAAATTGACGTCGACTTCGAAATTAAGATCATTTGACTGACATAAGCTGCATTCTTTTGGGCAGGACTTAGAGAGTTGCGAAAAAAGCGAACGCTGTTATGAAAACAAGTGATGGCGATATGTCTGTTCGTTGATGTAATGGAATTGCAAAAATTTACATTTGTGCTCTGAAAAAAATACCCGTAGTTAAACCAACAACTTTCCGCTGTTGAATCTCCGTCTTTGATTCAACAGCAAAAGTATTTGTTTTTACAGCAAAGTTTTTGATCCAACAATTTATTAAAAAACGGGCGTTGTTGTATCAAAAACTTGCTAGCCTTTAAACAAATTTTTTTGAGAAAATATTTTTTTGTGAGAAAACCAACAAAAAAAATAATGATGGAGAGAAGATGAAGAGAAAAATCCAAAAAAAAAGTTTATTTTTAGCAACAATTTTCTCCCCGTTGTTGATTTAAAGGCAAAAAGTATTTGACCCAACAGTTTTGTTTGTAAACAAAACTAATGAGAACAAATTTTTTTTAATTTTGTTTTTACAATGATTCAAATAATTCATGGATTCCTTTTTAGGAAATGGAAGTATAAATAGGTTACTACAATTCAATATAATGTTGAATGTTCCACTATGTGATGATTGGATAGAATTTCAGGTTGATGTCATGGTTCGAATCCGGAGGAGAATATAAAATAAAGAAGAAAAATCAGAATAAGAAATAAAGATAGCAACCAATGAATGATAAGAAGGAGAGAAGAATAGGAGAACAAGCGGAGGCTACATATTTGCAGTTGGGACCTGGGCGGAGAGAAGATGAAGAGTAAAATGCAAACAAAAATTAATTTTTAGGTGAAAATTTTTTCCAACAATCTCCGTTATTGACTTAAATCAACAACGCTCGCACCTTTGAAACAACAACGGAGCGTTGTTGGGCACATTTCAACTGCGGAAAGTAGTTGATTTAACAGCGAAAGTCTTTAGATTTAAAACGTTTTTTTTTTTTCAGAGTGTATTTTCTTCCTCTTCTACCATTTCGACATCACGACTAAAAATTTCTAAAACTTCAAAAATTATAAAAAAACTATAAGCTTTAAAACAACTCAAAAATTCGTATAATTTTCACACTAAAAAATTGGTTTAGAAAACCTAGAAAATCACAGCATTCCGCATTTGTTTTACAAAAAAAAAAACAAATAAATAATAAAAATATACACAATCCTTTCTATATAAACAAGCGTTATATGCAGTCTATATAAATAGCTAAATGTCTATAAAACTTAAGCACAACATCGAGATGCACGCAGCAAGAGAGAAAAAAAAAAACAAAAAAGAAAATAATTTTTGCGTATCGAGGCAAACAAATACTTTTATTTTTCTTTCGCTATTTTTCATTCACAAAAATATTAAGCACATTAAACGTTCATATAGTAAAAAAAACACGATCATTACAAAACGATCATCCAGCTATTTATAGCTGTCTAACTAGATATGTATGTATTTTCAAACCAATTTTCGTAAAATTTGTATTTTATCTTGTGTACATTTGTCAAATTGCCGCTCATCAGCGTATTCAAAATATCCGATTTGGATAAATGATTCGTTAATAATGGTGATGATGGTGGTAATGCCGACGATGCTGATGCTGATTCTGATGTTGTTGTTGTTGATGGCGTAGTTGTGGTGGTGGTCGTGGTTGTTGTTGTAGCCGAAAACGGACGATGTCCATAACCTGGTATGCGCGCATTATGCGAACGGCTATTGTGACCCAATGCACCCAGAAAACCGGGTGCAATTATCGAACCAGCAATTAACTGGTGAGCGAAAGCGAGAGAGAGAGAGCGTGAGAGAGTGGCAGTGTGATCGCGAATTTGATGAAAGCGTGTTGAAGATCATATAGATCGTGTTGCACATGTGCAGTTTATAGAGTTAAATTTTATTTTTTTTTCGCATTTTTTTTATTTTTTAATTTTAATTAAACATAAAAATGTGTAGACGTTTTTAACATGAGTGTATGGGTGTATAAAGATATTTATGTAGTATATTGAAATTATTTTATTGTTTTAGTTTTTTTTTGGACAAAAGACAAAATGTATGAAAAGTAGAAATGATGGAAAAAGAAAGTACACAATCAATATACAATTTATATGCATACGCAGCTCATTTTGCAATTTTTATATAATCTAGAGATATTTGTATATATGTATGTAAATATTCAACAAACCAAATCTACAATTGAAATATATATATTACATATATACTTATGCATGTACTCCATTATATTTATAAGTAAAACTGTATATATGTAATTAAATAATAATTTTTGAGTTTACTTAGAAAAAAAAAAAAAAAATTAAAAAAAAAATTAGTACGAAAGAGAATAGCGTTAGATTGTGTTAACAAGTGAGCACTGAACTTTTATTTTAGCATATCCAGGCAACTAATTAGCTATTGATAACCTTGAAGTTAATAAATATATTTAAAAATCAGATTTCTTACACTAAGAACATATAATTAAGAAGACTTACGTTGCCTTAAACGCCTGCAAAATAATACTGGGTAAAAAGTGAGGTCTGAGGGCAGAACTCCAGGCATGGATGTACCAAGCAGTTATTCGACCGATCCTCATCCACAGATCACTCGTGTGGTGTAGAGAAACCGAGGTGAGGAACTACATGGCTGATATGCTAACCAAAGTTCAACGAGCTGCTTGCATTGCAATCACAGGGGCGATTATATCATGCCCCATGGAGGCTCTGATTGTGATTTGCAATATTCCGCCCATAGATCTTGTTGTCAAGGAAAATGTACATAAATCAGGGTGCCTTACGGCTGCGGGAGTTGGGACTATGGAGGGAACGCACATGCGGTCGCATTCTGCTCTAAGTGACTGACTACATCTAGGAAGCACTGGGGAGATGGCAAACCTGCTCATTGATTCGATATTTCGCTTTTCACTGACGTGTCAAAGATAGCATGTGGAGTGGTAGTGGGTGTCATCGCCAGCCGAACACCTCCATATCAAGTAGGTTCCCGGAAACAACGCGAGCGTTTTTCAATCTGAAGTTTTCGTCATACAGGAGGCTTGCAAAGCTCTACTTGCAACGGAAAGTTCCGTCGCCGGAAACAGGTTGGGGATTTTCTCAGATGATCAGGCGGCTCTGAGGGCTATGGGGTCTGCAACGGTGTCATCAAGCCTGGTCAGGCAGTGCAGATAGTGGCTTGGCAAGTCGACATAGCACATCTATAATCTGAGTACCGGGGCACCGCAATATCCAGCGCAACGAAATGGCTGATGAGGCAGCGCTTGTCACTGGCTCGAGGAGGCTAAAACCAGATGAAGACGATTGCAGGGTCTGCAGAAGTCTGTGGCTTTCATACAATGAGATGCGAACCTCAGCCAATCTAAAGATAGACAGATAGGACTTTACCCGCGTAACTGCGGTATTGACAGGCCATTGGACCATTGGTACACTGCGACTCGATTGGGATTACACCATAACACCTGCTATGCTAGTGTTCTTCGCACTGCCAAGGCAGAATCAAGTATCTTGGCCAACTTTTCGTCGATAGCGTCTCGGAACTGAACGACATAACGCCTGAGGGGCTGCTTAAATATTCAAATTCAAGAGGGATGGATATATGGTGCGGGACATGCCATGATTTGTAACCAGACCTGGGTAATATCAAGTACCAGTACGACTTGTGACAAGTACATTTTAAAAGAATTGTACTAGTACAAGTACAAGTACTTTCAGAATATTCAAGTACTAGTACAAGTACAAGTACAAAGAATTGAAAAAGAATTGAATTTTTAGCAAATGAATGTATGCACAAATGAATGTACATTCAATTCTTTTCAATTACTTTGAAGTATTTGCTAAAAATTCAATTCTTTTTCAATTCTTTGTACTTGTACTTGTACTAGTACTTGAATAGTCTGAAAGTACTTGTACTTGTACTAGTACTTGAATATTCTGAAAGTACTTGGTACGGACTCATTACTTCAAGATCAAAATATAAAGTATTTAAGTACGTAATAGTCCAATTACTACTCAGTATTACCAAGGTATGTTTGTAACCTGCTCATTCTCTTTTACTTTTACATTTTACTAGTTCATTTAGTACCAACCTCAACGAGAACAGTTCAAAACTAATTCTTTATTTAATCGTGTTGAGTTTTTTTACACTGCGAAACAAAACTTTAATTATGGTTGTTAGACAAATACACTTTCAACAAATACTACTTACAAATATTAAACACAAGGGAAAGTAAAAATGAAAACGAAAGGGAAATAAACACAAAACAAAGACATAACAAGAGCAGAAAATATATACATAATCAAGAAATTTAAAACTTTCATGAGCTTCTCACGATGCTTACCTCTTTAATTAAACCCCATGATGGCTCATTGCCCGGATGACGTATGGCTTGACGGCTGACGCCAAAACTCATTAAAACGACAGCCAAAAGCACAACGAAATAAATCATGTTTTTCACCATTTTGCCCATCATAGTGACCAGAGGACCTGGAAAGTGAAGGAAAAGAAGGAGGAAAATACAATTTCAGTTGAAAATAGTGCAGAATTTGAAGTCTTTAACTTAATGGAGTGTTGATTTTATGTATGTAATTTAAAGTTTTTGGTTGCTTGCTTTGCCGGCATGGTAGGAATATGATGTATCGTGGAACGATTTTCCGTCATCCCTTGTCAAGCTTGGTTTTAAGAGAAACCGGCTTCGGCTAATATGCGCCATCTTCAGTGTCTTGACAAGGGATGACGGAAAGTCTTTCCACAATACATCATAATTTTAAGTTCTTAGAAATAAAATGCGTAGTCCACTTTCAAAAGAGTCTATGTGAATTTTTTTTCGATGTTGAGTTTTTATGATGGATTGTGTATTAGTACTTAAAGGTGTACCTACAATGTCCATTAAAAATTTATTGCAAAATCATTCCCTATTCTGAAAAAAAGGCATTAAGTAAAAAAATACGCTTTAAAAAGTCTCCATGTTTCATTTTCATATACACTTTCAAAAGTCTCTATCTAAAATAGGTCACTCATACGCCTTCGCACACATTGGTGTCGCCTCATATAAGGGGCGCTGAAAATTATAAAACCATTAAGTTTCCGCCATGTTTGGCGCCAATTGGAAATACCAAGGGAAGCAACGTCGCTCTCTACCTGATCTTCCCGACGTAGTGGAGGTCTCCCTTCTCCGCCGGTTCCGAGCGTTTTTGTGCGCTAAGAGAGAGGAGGAGGGAGATTTTGTATGAAGAACCGTATTATTATGCGTTCCAATTTCAATACTAGCTATGTGAAAAAATACTGTCTCAAAACTAGCTATGTGAAATAACTACTTAACATTGAATTTGCAAACATCTGTCATATTGCGGTTTCATTTTTATACTCAGCTGTACTAGTACACAGAGTATTATAGTTTTAATCACATAACGGTGGATTGTAACAGAATGAAATAATCGAGATAGATATAGACTTATATATATCAAAATGATCAGGGTGAAAAGAGAAATCGATTGAGCCATGTCCGTCCGTCCGTCCGTCCGTCCGTCCGTCCGTCCGTCCGTCCGTCTGTCCGTCCGTCCGTCCGTCCGTCCGTCTGTAAACACTCTAACTCGCGCAAAAATTGAGATATTTTGATGAAATTTGGAACGCAAGTTGGTATCGAGACTGGGACGGTTGGTATTGAAAATGGGCGAAATCGGACCATGACCACGCCCACTTTTCCTATATAGAAAAAATCGGAAATTTGGTATCTCAGCCACTAATATAGCTAGAGTTTTAAAATTTTACCCACGTATTGAGCTCGGGCCCTTATGAAGAAATTTGATGAAGTTTTGGAAAATGGGCGGTGCCACGCCCACTTATTAAGGGTCAAACATTGAAAGTTTTATATGTCATAACTCAGAAACCGTTGAAGATATATCGATGAAATTTGGTACGCGTAATTTGCTTACATAGACAAATGTTTTGACGAAAAATTATCAAAATCGGTTTACGGCCACGCCCACTTTTATATATGTGTATTATAAAGTGACCTAATAAAACCATTTTAAGCGATATCTCTGTCAAATATAAAGATCTATCATTGAAATTTTGTCGCATGAGTCCAACTATGGACATAAAACAAAAAACACAAAAATTTTGGAATATGGGCGGTGCCACGCCCACTTATTAAGGGGCAGACATTGAAAGTTTTATGAGTCATAACTCAGAAACCGTTGAAGATATATCGATGAAATTCGGTACGCGTAATATAATTACTTAGTCAAATGTTTTGGCGAAAAATTATCAAAATCGGTTGACGGCCACGCCCACTTTTATATATAGGAAATATAAGGGGGCCTAATAAAAACATTTTAAGCGATATCTCTGTCAAATATAAAGATCAATCACTGAGATTTTGTGGCAGGAGTCCAACTATGGACATAAAACAAAAACTACAAAAATTTTGGAAAATGGGCGGTGCCACGCCCACTTATTAAGGAGCGAATATTGAAAGTTTAATAAGCCATAACTCAGAAACCGTTAAAGATATATCGATGAAATCTGGTACGCGTGATATATTTACTTAGCCAAATGTGTGGACGAAAAATTACCAAAATCGGTTGACGACCGCGCCCACTTTTATATATGTGTATTATAAAGTGACCTAATAAAACCATTTTAAGCGATATCTATGTGAAATATAAAGATAATTCATTGAAATTTTGTGACATGAGTTTTACAATAGACCGGAAACAAAAAATAAAAAAGTTTGGAAAATGGGCGTGGCACCGCCTCTTTTTAGACAAAGGGATATATGAGATTTCTTAGCCTTTAACTCGACAAATAATTGAGATATTATGACGAAACTTGGTTTATACACTTTTATAACATGTGTTAATAGACACGCAAAAATGTATTGAAATCGGTTTATGACCACGCCTACTTTTTAACAAAGATATTTCTGGAACACCCTTTTGGAATTTGTAACGTGAAGTCTTTGTAACTAAAAGTCATAGAGGGATGAAATTTTGCACTAACAATAATATTTGTATGCTTATTTGGATGATTGATATAAATTTTGAAAATGGGCGTGGCTGCGCCCTGTTTATGCAGCACTCGTTTCATATAAAATACACCCTATATCGAACAAACGCAAACAAACAATGAAAGCATACAGCTGAGTATCTAATGTTCGATTGCACTCGAACTTAGGCTTCCTTACTTGTTTTACATCCCTTTATTCCTTATAGGCTAAGCTTTCAGGTAATAACAAAATATATTTAAATAAATTGGAGCTTGAGGCCGTGGTAGTTTTTTCTAATTTGTAGCTCAATATGAAAAATTCACATAGCCACTTTTGAGTGTGGACTACTCAAATGTTTATTGAGTTGCCAGATATTTCTACGTAAGTCTCGAACGAGGTACACCTTATTTTACTAACTCACTCAGAAAAAAAAATCATCAACACGATTCATGTAAAATTAACACGATCGATCTTTACACATAGAACAGCAACAATTTTTTTCAAATTACACGATGTTTGAAACATGATTTTGGGTTTGTAACTGTCATCTGAAAATTTGGTAAATTCAACCAAATTTTATTGTTGATACAACATGAAGAAATTTTAAAATATACAAGATGATTCAAATATAAAATTTTATTCCTAAATGTCATTTGGAATTTGGTTTATTTAACATGATGATAGTGTCAATATAAACTAAAGAAAATGTTAGAAAAATGACGTCCCAATTTTAGTGTTAATACAACATGAAAACAAATGTTAAAACAACAAGAACCACAATTAACAATAAAAGTTGGTTGATCAACAAAATTTGTTGATTTTTGGTTGACTTCACACTATTTTTTTTCTGGGTGCACGTATTTGCTTTCAAACCAATGCACTAAATGTCACAAATGTTCTGAATCAGATATGAACCATCTAATTTGCACGTAACTTGAGCTTTTTTCCATGAAACATACATACGAATATACTTACAAATGCTTACATACATATGTCTACATTTAGTACATACTAACATACACACGTTCGTAACCTAAAATTACTCACATACACATGTTCGTATCGTAAAATGAACATACGCTTTTCACTTACCCAAATACTTGTTGACACCCAAAATATTCAGTATGCGTAAATACCAATAAATACTATCAACACAATAAATCACACGCCCAATATCCATTGTGTTGGGTCGAAAGCGTAACGATAAACCGATCAGGAACAAGATAATAGCAGCTGCATCACAAGGATTCCACATGTTCCAAGCCCAAACCGAAAATTTATGGCTGTCAGTAGCAATAACAACAACAGCAATCAAGAAGATAAAAGGAAAAGAAATAAAAAAGATGAAAAGAAGAAGAAAAGAAGAGGAGTGAACATTTGCAATAAAAGTCACAAGCAAAACAAACAATTGTGGGCAATAATGTGAGGTGAACACTTATGTATAATTATAAGTCTGTATGTACGTACGTAAGTAAAACTTACTAAGTGTGATTAAAAACATATGAACATATCAAAAAAATAAAAGTAGGTACTTTAATGAACGATAATGTAAGGAGAATTTAATTGGGCATACAAAAATAAACTCAGACTTTAATTGTGAGTAACACATTAAAATAAAAAAAAAAACTAAAATAAATTCATTAAAATTTAAGTAAAGCTGATGCCACATAGAACTTTGTGTTGCGCTACGTGACACTTTCTGCGTGACAGCTGAGATTAAAATACATGTATCTATATGAGGTTTCTCACATAATAAAAAGTAACGCAACGCCGAAGTTACGCAAAGCACAAAGTTACCCAAATCTCAACTTTTGGGGGCGTTGAAATTTTTTTTCAGTTTCACTTTAATTCAAATGTAAATAAACAAATTTAAATTTCACACAATTGAAAAATAATTTAATAGATTCTTATTTTCTTATTTACTTTTTTGTAAATAAAATGGATAATGAGAGATTTTTCAGAAAATAAATATTTTTGAGTGATGTTGCAGCGTTCATTGTGGCATAGTTTTTCAATTTTGCGTTGTTTGACATAGAAAGCGGCGTAACGCAAAGCGGAAAAAGTTTTATGTGGAATCAGCTTAACGTTTTCTTTCATTAACTTTAAATTGCACAACATGAAACAGAAAGACTAAATTTACGCAAAGATAGTACTTACGTTATTGCAACCGGCTCCGACGATATGATTTCACGCATTTTCTCAAAGCCCAATGCGGCAATATAAGCAATCGAATAGACTTCCTGCCAACGCGGTGTTGGACCCATTTTCACCAGCACCGTATAGGTGAACATGAATAGAAAAAACATGTAGGCAATCTAGAAGAAAAAATAAGAGAAAAAATGAAGAAAATAAGAGAAAAAGTGAGAAAAATAAGAAAAAGAGTGAGAAAAAAAAACGAAAAAGGAAAGTATGAAATCATTTGCTATAAATATAAATCTTAAATGGCAGTAACGACGCCTACAAGGCCTACACTGGCTGTGAGTTGACGAAGCGGAAATTAAAAAGGTGCAGGCATTTTAGCTTAAACAGTAAAAAACTTTATTTGAATGGATAATACAGCCTTTTTCTTTGTAGATATTGAGCTTAGATTATGAAATGAGCAATCAAAGCAGTCTAACTCACAGACTTGAAATAGAATTTACGTATAGCAAACTTAATTGAATTTCAAGGACTTAAGATGAAGATGATTGAACCCACAAGCATAGCAACAAGGGCGAAGTGGAGATGATATTTTACATAAAACTAAAAAAAACTGTTGGCCCTACGATGCATAGACAAGCTTGTTAATCTCTCTCTTCCTCTCTTTTCTTAGAAACTTGTTTCTTTATTATCTCTCTGTTTAATTTTAATTTTTAAATTAGTCTGGCTCAGTGTTTTCAAACGAAATTTCGTCCTTTTTTGCACATAAAAAGTACAACACAATTCACTTTCAGGCATAGTGAAATAAACTGTTCTTTTTTACTTACAAAATGTGTAATAAGTAAAGTGACGTCGGACACGAGTTTAGCACAATTAATAAGACAGTCTGGAAATTGAATACTTTTATTAGCAAAAACTTTTTAGAGAGAATAAATAGTACCTGGATGGCCGAGCATATCTCGGGTTGTATTTTTTTTTTTGCAGGCCTTCGTAAAAGTCCGGGTTAAGTTTTCAAATAGAAAGTTAGTGGAAAAATTTAATTTTTCAGAAGTTCGTCGCCGAGACCCCGAGAATTTCGGTATACAAATTTATGAAAATGGTTGTAGCCACTTCCGAGATCCAGAACTACAGTAAACCAGTCTTGCTTCGCTGCGATACCTCACCTCTTCATGTCTTTCTCTCCGTATCTCGGACCCGACCCAGGTATCACAATTAAAAGATTTCTGTCCTGAAGTCCTAATCAAGACCTATTTTTTGATACCAATGTCGCTCAGAAACATTCAAGGGTCATCTGCATACACATTTTCACCCATATTTGGGGCCTGGCCTAGGAATAATAATGAATAGGCCCTATGTAGAAGCCATGATTTCCACCTCTACTTTCATACCAATATCGATAAAAAATATTGCGGAGTCATCCGGGTTCACATTTTGACCCATATCTGGGGACAGGACCAATGAGTCATAATGAGCACGTCTCTATGTGAAAGCGCTGCCTAACAGTTTTCATTTGATACGAATATCACTCAGAAATATTCCGGGGTCATCGCAGCCAATGTTTTGATCTACAAATAGTATTTCGGGACACAGAAAAAAAGTGAGTGACAAAATGCAATTATTCAAGAACTGGCCCTCGAAACTCTCTGCATACCAAATTTCACGAAAACCGAGTATCCGGAGTAGATATGCATATTAGAGTGGTCCAAAATTGTATAAAGAAAATAAAGTTCTCCTGATATCCGAGGAGCAACCCGCATTTCATGCGACCGTACTACGGAAATGTATACCGAAAAATTTTCCTTAATATATTGAAGTTTAGAGGTCGCGCAAATGCCTCCAAGTTTTCTTCTCCTTTTACATCAGTGATGATACATATCTATGTATGTATGTTTTTGCAAAGTCCTTAATGAAGAAGAAAGATACTTTTTTATCATTAGAAAGGTAACACATATGTATTATTTTAGAAGTAACAGCATAAAAATAGCCTTGTTCCGCAATGATTTGTTGGGTTTTAGTTTTTTTGGACCACCTTAATATATAAGTAAATAACTATCAGATATTTATAAGTTTTGTTTATTGGTTTAAATTGTTGTTTCCTAATTTGTTATAAGGATAAACATATTATTAAAAATAAAAAAAAAACTTAAACATTTATTAATTGCAAAAACATAAGATAAAATAAAAAATAAATTTTTGGCATTGAAGTACGTAATCCGTGTAAAGTTTACAACGGCGGTGAAGAAGCAGTTTTGTACCTATTAAAATTAAAATTAATTTATTTAATAATTCGTTTATTATTATTTGATTAAGGTAATTAAGTTTTATTTCCAAGCGTTTATTTTTCTTTTTTTTCTTGTATTAACAAACAAAATGGTCAAATTTCGGTCAAATACTGTGTTGAGCTTAGTGGAATCTGTAGTGAACACTGCTAAAGAAGAAATAAAAATTCAAATTGATGAATTAGCAAATGCTCTTCAAAATTTAAGTCCACCAAAAGTGGAAATACATAAACCTGTTAGCATAGTTCCCGGGGTTGTTAATACTCATAGTGATCTTAGCCTTGTTAAATCATTGCCTGAATTTAAGGGAAGTATTGTTGAATACCCTGCATGGAGAGAAGCAGCAAAGTTTGCGATGAATTTTTATAATGAGGGATCGGAAGCATATTACATAGCAATGGGAATACTTCGCAATAAAATTGTAGCTGCTGCGAATGAAAATTTAAGTGCTTTTAATACTCCTCTTAATTTCAAGGCGATAATATCAAGGTTAGATCAGTTGTATGCTGATAAGAGGCCTTTACATGTATTAGAAAATGAATTAAATACACTTAGGCAAGGGAAATTAACTATTGATCAATATTATGATGCAGTTGATAAACAACTTACTTTAATAATTAATAAAAATATCATGACATATAGCGGTAATGATATATTAACAAATGCATTTAATAATAGAGCTAGAGAAAATGCATTAAGGGTGTTTATATCTGGATTAAGGCGTCCACTTTGCGATACATTATTTTCTGCTAATCCAGCTGATTTACCTATAGCACTTGCAACAGCACAAGAGTTGGAGAATAATAGGCAAAGGTATGATTTTGCAAATAGATATGCTTTTGCAAGTTCCGTTCAAAATTCTCAAAATTTTAACACCTTACGTCGTCAAAATTATAGCAATTTTTCACAACCATTAGAGAGATTACCTAGTCAGTCGTATCAAGATCCAGTACCAATGGAAATAGATCCTGGAAGTTCGTATTATAGAAAACGAACTGATTTCAAAGGTATTCCCATCAGTAAATCATTTGGTCCACAAAATAGAGTAATAACATCGAATTCTCAACAACAGTTTTCTCGTAATAATCCTAAAAGAAATTATGAAGTTAGTGGTTCTAATCAATCCCCATTTAACAAAATTCAAAGGGTAAATGCTATAGAAAATAATTCATATAACTCAGAAAATGAATCACCAAATTATGAAAATGAATTTATTGAAGAAGTTAATTTTTTAGATTAAAATCGAACTTGCCATTCATTACAAGAACCCTTCGGGATGGTCAAGTTCTTAAAATTCTTATTGATACAGGGACATCAAAGAGTTATATTAAACCATTCACTTTTTTAAAAGGAATAAAGAAAGTAGATATGCCTTTCAAAATCAAGTCTATAAATGGAATAAATAATATCTCGGAAAAATGTCGTATAAATTTATTAGGAGTGACCACAACATTTTATATTTTACCAATGCTTAATAGCTTCGATGGAATCATTGGTTATGACTTCTTAAGGGAAATTGAAGCTAAAATAGATACAAAAAATTGTTTTATTATTCACAGATCAGGAAAAGAAATGATTTATCATTTTGAATGCCAACAAGTGAATATGCTAAATAGTTACTGCCAAATGTTACCTGCCAATATTCAGAAATTAATCAAGCAAAATTCTAATGCATTTGCTTATCCCAATAGAGCACTACCTTACAATACTAGGGTTGAAGCAACAATAAATATTACAACAGATAAAGAAATTCATTCCCGAAGTTATCCTTATCCAATATCTGCAGCTGACTTTATTAATAAAGAGATAGAAACTTTACTTAAAGATGGTATTATTCGAAAATCATATTCTCCATTTAACTCACCAATACATGTAGTTACAAAAAAGGGATTAGATGATGATGGTAAACAAAAATTAAGAATGGTAATTGATTTTAGAAAGTTGAATGAGCACACTATCTCAGATAAGTATCCTATACCGGATATTTCTGTCATTTTAGCAAATTTAGGTAAATCAAAATTTTTCACAACTCTTGACTTAAAATCAGGTTTCCACCAAATTTGTCTTGCAGAAAAAGATAGACATAAAACAGCATTCAGTGTTAATAATGGAAAATAAGAATTTTGCAGATTGCCTTTTGGATTGAAGAATGCTCCAAGCATCTTCCAGAGAGCAATCGATGATATTTTACGCGAAAGTATTGGAAAAATATGTCATGTATATGTCGATGACATAATTATATTTTCACCAGATGAAGCTTCTCATTATCAGCATGTTGATTTCATACTTAAAGAAATAGAAAAAGCCGGAATGCGTGTATCATTAGAAAAATCTAAGTTTTTCAAAAAAGAAATAGTAGAATATTTAGGATTTGTGATTTCAGGAGAAGGTATACGCACATGTAGTGACAAAGTTGATGCAATTGTAAAATATCAAGAACCAAAATCTCTTAAATCGTTGCGCTCATTTTTAGGTTTATCAGGGTATTACCGACGTTTTATAAAAGATTATGCTCACATATCTAAACCTCTCACTAAATATTTAAGAGGAGATAATGGTCATATCAAGCAATCTAAGCATGTGAAAATCTCTTTAGATGATGAAGCAAGAAAGGCATTTGAAAAATTAAAATCAATTTTGGCTTCTGAGGATGTATTACTTCAACATCCTGACTATTCAAAACCTTTTGAAATAACTACAGATGCATCTTCAGTTGCTTTGGGTGCAGTACTTTCACAAAGTGGCAGACCTATAACAATGATATCTAGGACACTATCAAAATCTGAAGAAAATTATGCAACAAATGAGCGTGAGCTTCTAGCTATTGTTTGGGCATTTCAAAAATTAAGGCATTATTTGTATGGTATTAAAAATATTCAAATTTACACAGATCATCAACCTCTTACGTTTGCAATTTCGGACAAAAATCCAAATTCTAAAATTAAAAGATGGATGGCTTTTATTAATTCATATGCTCCAAAATTCTTTTATAAACCTGGTAAGGAAAATAAGGTTCATCAGCAACCTTTCTAGACAATATATTCATAATTTTGAAAATTCTATAAGTACAGAAACTGTTCATAGTGAAATTTCTTATTCAAAAACAATTAAGACAATAAAAAATCCAGTGAATCAATTTAAAACTCAGCTTGTAATTTTGTCGTCGGATTATAATAGTAAATCTACAAAAACTTTATTCAAAAATTTTAAGAGATATACCATTAATTTTAATAGTGCTGAATTTCTTTTGCAAACACTTCGACATTGTGTAAATCCAAACGTTGTTAATGGAGTATGTTGTAACTTGGAAACTTTGGCGAAAATTCAGTCAATTCTTTTATCCAATTTTCCAGAAACGAAATTCATTCATACAGAGAAAATAGTAATAGATTTAACAAATAAGGCTGATCAAATAGAAACTGCAACAATGGAGCATAATAGGGCTCATCGTTCTTTACAAGAAAATTATAAACAGATAATAGAAGAATATTATTTTCCGGAAATTAAAAATACTCTTAAAACAATAACTAAAAATTGTAGAATTTGTTTAGAAAACAAATATAATAGACATCCTTCAAAACCGGAAATTGGAGAAACTCCTATCCCTGAATATCCTGGACAAATTTTGCATATAGATATATTTTCAGTGGATAAACAACATTTTTTAACTTGTATAGATAAATTTTCAAAATTCGTTCAAGTAGTACCCATTTCATCTAGGTCAATAATTGATGTAAAAACTGCGTTATTTTTAATACTAAACCACTTTAAGAAAACTAAATTAATTGTATCTGACAACGAAAAATCTTTTCAGTCAAATACCATAACTAGTATGTTAAAGAATCAGTTTTCTATAGACCAATTTTTTATACCTCCTCTTCATAGCAACAGTAATGGACAGATAGAACGAGTGCATTCTAAGATAACTGAAATTGCAAGATGCTTAAAAACAGAAAGGAATATAACTGATATTCTTGATTTAATATTATTAGCAACATATCAATATAATAACACTATTCATTCCACTTTAAATGCGAAGCCTATTGATGTAATTAATAATTTTTCAGAGGAACATTTAAAATCTATAAAATCATTGCTAAATTCAGCACAGAATATTATTTTAAAAAGGTCAAATAGAAATAAAAGAATATTCAAAGAAGGTGATCTAGTTTTTGTTCGGAGAAATAAACGTTTAGGAAATAAATTGGATAAGGTATATAATCAAAATATTGTACAAAAAGATCTTGGGACATCAGTATTAATTAATGGAAAAAGAATACACAAAGATAATATTCGTTAGTTTGAGTTTTTAGAAATTAATAAAATATAATCAAATATCAAAAATTATGTATATTGAAAATTTTAGATAAAAATATTAAATATTAGATATTTGTTAATATGGAGTTATCTTGTGATTTCTAAATGTATATGTAATATACTTTTTCTTTGAAATTATTTATACATTTATTTATTTGTCGAAACGAGGACATTCTATATTTAAGAGGGGGGGAAGTAAATAACTATCAGATATTTATAAGTTTTGTTTATTGGTTTAAATTGTTGTTTCCTAATTTGTTATAAAACACTTTAATTTTTCTAATTGTTATAAATATTTTTTGAAGAGAATCAAAGGAAGTATTTTGACTGGAAAATTCTACTTCAAAAAGTATTTAAAGGAAAAACAAATTTTTCATATTGGTGAATTGTTGTTTAACTCTCAAACGAAATTGTTTTAAAAATAAACTGAAAATTTTATTATTCAACTTTTGCTGTTCATCTGATTTCACCATTCTGTTGCGAATATTATATTTGATCATAAGAATAATTTCATCATCATTTGCCACTAAACTGAAGCTGCTATTTAAATATCGTAACAAATCCACCACCCTATTCTGCGGAGCTGATTTTCCAATCAACAAAATAATTTCATCGTAATAAATCCACCACCTTATTCTGCGGAGCTGATCTTCCAATCAACAAAATTTCATCGTTGAATCTGCTTTGTTACTGAGGTGAACCACATATTGTAATTGTGCTACAGAGGTAACTCACACATATTTTAATTTATATACATACATATATATAAGAATTGCTCGTTTAAAGGTACATAAGTATTAGATTTATAGGGCTATTCTGGCTATTCTGGAAATTTTGTTGTTTTCTTTCGAAAAATAGTTGTCTTTAGAAAGAATGTTGCCAGAAGAGCCTAGTTATGTATGTATTCTCAATTCGCTTAGCTTTTGCTTCAATATTTCCAATATTTATTTTTTACTTACCGAATCTGCCCAAAATTTCGTAATGGGCGCTGTATAAAATTCATAAAATTTTTTCTTCAAACGCAACGGTTGATGTTGTTTCAATTCATAATCGCCAATATTGAAAATATCACGAAACTGCGATGGATCGGAATCGGTGAGCGAAACCTTTGCAAAGGATTTTAAATGAAGCAGAACAAAAAAATATACACAATTAATGTAAAATGAAAATAAAATTTATGTAAATACTTAATGCGATAAGCGAACGCTTTAACTAAACTATAACAGCGATTATTAGATATTTTTTTTTAAATGAGCAAGGATTATTTACATACATACATAAACAATTGAATGTCATGTAATGCATACGCGAATTTTTCTAAGTAAAATTTACACTATTCAATTTCTTTTCAATACTTCAATTTTTATTTAAACATTCATGTACATACATATATGTATGTATGCATGTAATATTTCTACACACATGCTATTTTTATTTCACATCAATTCAAGCAGTAACCACAAACGAGCTTTTTCATTTATTTACGTTTATTTAATCAACAAAAACATTTTAGAAGTGATTTTGGTTAGCAAATAAATTGGAAATTAAAAACTGAAAATGGAGAAGTGCAAATTGCTAAATTGGTGCAATGGAGAGGAGGCAGAGAATAGATGACAGCGGAGAAGAGGTGAATTATCTACTATTAAATGTATGTAGCCATGTGTGTATGTAATAGATAGCATTTTTTTTACAAAATTCTGCAAATCCTATGAAGCAATTAAAAATACGTGATATTACAAGCTTACTAAGTGCTTAATTGTGTTGTGTTTGCATGTGGAAAAAACTCAGGCATGAAGTCTAATTTACAGTACGTAAATACTAGATACTAACGCTAATATGTAAATATATATATATATATACACATTTAATTACTTATATACATATGCCGGACACAAAATAACATAGTTGTAACATTAGTCAAGGCAATTTAAAAGGATGTTAGTAATATGTAAGCAGAAGGAGGTTGGGGTTTTTTTAGGGTTTAGCGGGTGGACTAATAGCAGATAGAAGCTAAAATATGTTAATGTACATTAAGCCGTATCACGTTATATGGACAAAAAAAAAGGTTAGTGTGTGTCAGTTTTATTTGAACACTTATGTCGAAAAAATATTTTTGGTGTAAAAAATTTTTTTTTAGGCCCGCGTTAAAAACAGCTAAATCGCGTTTTTTGTAATAACTTTCTTATTTGATGTCGGATCTCTAAGATCTTTATGTTGGTGAAAAGGTCTCGGTCAGCACTATATTTGGCTCATATAAAGTTTCGACTTTAAAGGTTATTCTGATGTTTACCTTTAAAAATTTTGAAGTTACTATCCCTAGATTTTTTCTTTTTAACCACTAATACAAAGCTTTCAAAAAACCATGAGAAATCCCCCAAAAAAAATCTAGCCTTTATTCACAAACAAAAAAGTTATAACGTTGTAAAATGAAACACTTGTTTTTTTTATAAAAAATTACACAGTACAAAACTACCACAGAGAAACGGCGAAACACGTCAGCTTAATTTTTGGCTCCAGATTACGATGGCGTTTTTAGACAATCCGGATTAGCTCCCATTTTCGAGATATTTAAGAAAGAATTTTCAGTTTTCACATACAAAGCGATCCGATGGAGGGGGGCGTATGAGTAACTATTGTTGAGGTAATAAAAATAAAGAAAAGGGGAAAAACTGCTTTTAATATCGTTAATAGTATATACGTACATATATGTATATAAAATGCATATGAGAGGGAAGAGAATACCCTGCACATAAATTCCAATTTGTTTTAAACGTTCGAAAGCTGCACTGAAAAAACAACTTACTCAGATTATGGAAAAATGGGAATGTTTCGGCGCTAAAGACACATTTTCATTGTTTTGATGTACAATTTTCTTTAAATCAAGGAATAAAAACCACGTTTTGAAAGAAAATTGTATTCAAAACAATGAAACCATTCCCATTTTTCCCTAATCTGAGTAATTTTTTTTTTAGTATGAGCAAAGTAATATAAGCGACGAAGAACTCACTTTCAGAGCCCTGAAACTTCTTTCATAAATATCTCAAAATTTTGAGAGCATCGTCATTTTCGGTCTCGGTTATCAGACAAGAAGATGTTTTCGGGATTAAAGTAAAATGAGTTGTTTTCAATTGTAGGCAGAATAATTAACTGCATTTATAGGGGCAGACGACGAATCCAGCGCAAGTATTGATAATACATTTAGACTTCCGTTGTCTCTGTAGCCGCGTATAACTTTACAACGAACTCTAGCAGTTTTTCTAAATAACTTGGATGATTTTACGATACGCACGGATGCAGAAATCGTGAAGCCGTAGTAGATAAGCCAACGCGCTGTGCTTACAGGTCCCACTTGAATACTTGCCAAATCTTCACTACAGCCATTATCATTCAATATAAATAACGGCGATCAGCACGAATAGTCCAATCATCAATAATTTTTTGCATATCATGTGTCCAGTATTGGTAGCTGTTCCATCGCGGTACAGCATACTCAAGTCAATCGAGGACTTAGAATACTTTTTAATCCAAAACTCATACTATATGGCGTTACTGCCTCATATAAATAAGAACTTGGGATAATTTTTCAAAAAACACAGGTTCCCTGATTTTAAATCGGTATAACTTTTTCGTTTGTAAATAAAGGCTACAACTTTTTTAGCGGTGTCGTCGTGGTTTTTTGAGAGCTTTGTATTAGTGATAAAAATAAAAAAATCTAGGGATAGTAACTCCAAAATTTTTAAAGGTAAAACTCAGAACAACCTTTGAGGTCGAAACTTTATATGGGCCAAATATAGTGCTGGGCGAGACCTTTTCAGTGACATTAAGATGATAGAGATCCGAGATCAAATAAGGAAGTTATTACAAAAAACGCGATTTAGCTGTTTTTAACGCGGGCCTAAAAAAAAAAATTTACACCAAAAATATTTTTTCGACATAAGTGTTCAAATAAAACTGACACACGCAAACTTTATTTTCGTGATACGGCTTAATGTACATACGTAGGTATTTAAATTTGTATATACAGTTATCATATGTACGTAAATTTAAAACAAAAATAATGAGAAATCATTTTGTTATACATATGTTGTCGATTTCGAAGTGCATATGCAATTTTGGAAGCTGTTACATAAACAGCTCATAACCAAACCAATTAATTTTCTGAATATTTGTGAGAAACGTGATTTACATATAAATTAAATATCAAATGTTGTAAAGGGCTGCTATTAGTGCTGCCTATACAATGTACACAACTGCCGATGACAGAGCGTGCATCGTTAATTTGTTATGGGAAGCTCAACAAACTCAGCTGATTGCGTGTGACGTCTAAGGCTATCTATGTGCAAAAGGCAAGGAAGAAAGTAATAACTTGGGAGTATTTCGATCTCTAACGAACTTCAAAATAATATTTTTTTTATAATTTCTGAAAGAGCGATCAAAATAACCAATTCGTGGTGGAGTTAGAGGGTTAGAATGTTAGAATGTTCTTGAAAATTATTCGCCATAAAATTACACTAGGAGTCTCCTCAGAAAAAATCTTTGTAAAGAGAACCTAAAGCACCACAGGAAGCGAAAAATATATATTCCTCGGAATGTTGACTGTGTTTTATTTCGTGTTCTACTCTAGAGACTGATATACTTATTTTGCAAAAGATGTATGATTTTTGACGACGTTTAACACGCAGACATAAAAAAGATAAAGTAAGGTGTTATAAACTAAGTATCTATTGGGTGGTGGTGACCCCAATTGCGCACATAGGGTTAATGCGATTATATAGTAAAAACCGTTCTCTTAAGACAAAGACAATAGCGTATTAAACTTTAAGAGCGGACTATAAATACCGAATATATGTATGAAGAAAAATGTATTTGTTGCGACATCTAGTGGCGTCCAAAAAATAAATAAAATTTGTTCCCGAAATATTTTTCCAAAAAGACACCATATTTTTTTGCGATACGCTCTAATGTACATGGCTAATAGGGTCTATACACGGTGCGTCTGATTCAAGAGTCAGTTTGAAAAATGTGCATGTAGTAGTTACACCGACATAACTCGGCACATCGTTGCCGTTTTGTGGGTAATTCCCCAAATTTGGGGAATTTCTTAATATTTGGGTAATTTTTGGGGAGTGCTATGATTTGGGGAATTTTGGGGAATTCGCCTTTTAATAGTTTTATATGAATAATAATACCTATAAAAAAAATTAATTATTTTCATGAGTTTCTATTACATTCGCATTGTGTGAAAGTGTACACGAGTTTTTGCAGCATTTATTTAATCTTGAATTACCGGCTGGTCGACCATGTACAAGCAAATTTCACAAGCCCATTAAAGTAAGAAGTTAGCTACGAAAAAAATAAGCAATTTTATACCTTTCATGAACATGAAATGGTATTATAACATTGATCCAAAACAGGTTTGTCGAAAGTTCCAGAAGGAGAAAAATTAGACTCACCGAAATATATACCGATATTATCAGAATCATGAGCTAGTTCCTCAGTTATTAAGATACGCTGATCATTTGTCGGAATCGGCCAAATCGGACCATTATAACATAGCTCCCTACAACCAACCATACATTTTGAGGTAACACTTCTCCACTTAAATTGCTAAGATCATTACAATATTTTTTTTTATAAATATTTGCATAAACAACCTATAGAATTGGAGGTACCTATTAATTAAAGAAAATCGGACTATTTAATGTTTCATTTCTCTCTTACTTGTTTTATGTTTCTTTATAACTTTTTTTAACCACACATATACATACATATATGCACATAAATTTAAAAATACAAACCGTTATAAAGTCAAATAAATTAGAAAATATTTGTTTATTGGAAATCTCTTGATAACATTACCCGACAAAAAAATATCCTCGACATTTGATTCCTATGTATTCCTGCTGATTCCAAATATGTAATCAAATAGTTCAAAAGTAGAACAGTTTTCGAGATATTTTGAAATTTCAGTTTTCGCGCTAAGAAGAAAAGGAGGATTACTAATCTGTCTATATCTCCGCCATTACCGTCTTGTGTTTTATGTTATTTCATTTCATTTTGAGAGGGTGAAATACCGTTCCCAATTCCACATAAAATCGACGTTAAAGTGACGGAGGGAGTGCCACATAATCCCCAAAAAACAAAATCCCCAAACACGAAATCCCCAAACACGAAATCCCCACATTTTTTCGGGGATAGCGTCACAAAATCCCCAAAAGATGACTAAATAAACAACATTGAAGATCATATATATATATAACCGCATGCCGAGTCTTATCTGAGCTCTGAAACGTAATAACATACATATGTATACATACATATAAAATACATATATATCCTTGCAAAAATTCGGAGTACTCCATTCGCTAATCCATGGAGTGCTCGCTATGGACCAACCGAGTACTTATTATACCGAATACACCGAATTAAAAAATGTCGAAATGAGGAAAATTACCGAAAAAGGCCGAAATTTGTATACTTACATTTTTATCGCCGCCACTGAAGGGTGTACTACGCAGAAGGACATCACCGTGGCGGTAGCCATGCTTAGGGCACACGTCCGGACGGATGGCGTAGCCCAGGGTTATATTTTATAAGCGCGGTCGAAGGCCGCCAACGCAGAAAACTGTTCTGCGCAAAAGCACTGTGGACCGGGCCATAGATATTACTCAGGGAAGAGAATTCTGCCGGCTGAGAGTTATTTTTTTTATTTTTTATTATTGATGTGTAAAATTCGAGCTTCCATAAGTTGTGCTTTTTTTATTTGATGATATATTAGAAATTTTTCCAAATTTTTACATGATTAAAATTCGGTATTTTTTGCTTCGACATTTTATCATTCGACATTTTTTTTCGGTCTTTTCTTATTCGGCATATTTAGATTTGACATTAAAATTTTCGACATATCGTACCAGACCCCATATAATGCAATGATTTTTGCAGGGATGTACCTACATACGTATTTACGTATATAAGAATGTATGAACATTAGGCCAGGTTAATTAATCACAAAGATATATCCTGCAATCAAATTATATTTTTGAATAATAACTCTTCCATTTATGCAGCTAAATTTCTATGAAAACGGCTCGATTTTAATTTTAATTTCACATTTGGATTCAGTATAAAATTTTGATTTTGTCTGCACCTGGGCATATGTATGTAAATTTCTTGAGCGTAATAACCGTAATTTAATTTCCCATTGCTTACTTGATAATCAACGAAGTTTGTATTTATTTATGTTATGTATGTATGCAAATATGTAATCATAAGTTATTCAGATGAATTTATTAATAAACATTTGTGAAATCATCACGTATACCTTATATATATCTTATGAGTTTCAGTTTGAGAAATAATGTCCAATGTAGAATTCTCATATTCTGTGTGAAATAAATTAAAATTAGGTTAGAAATCGCGGCGATTTTGTGTTTGGGGATTTTGATTTTGGGGATTTTGATTTTGGGGATTTTGATTTGGGGATTTTGATTTGGGGATTTTGATTTTGGGGATAACGTGGTAAACCCAGTGACGGAATTATGGCGGACAAAAGATTTGTTTTTATGCAAAAAATAAGTTAAATACAAGATGTATAAAATGTGGAGGATATTAAAATTTTAGAAATTTCGTCGGGTAGTGTAATTTGAAAATTTTTATGGGGAATTTTGTGCAATTATGGGTAATTTGAATATTTTTTTGGGTAATCTCAAGAATTTAAAACGGCAACGCTGCTCTGGTTTGACTCAAGAATATCAAAACTAGTTTGATATTTTGTTGTGACGCGGTGAGTCAACACCTACACAGATGACTCGCGAGTCAGACGCACTGTGTATAGACCCTATAACAATCAAACATGTTTAGTAAGAACCTTTAGTACCTCCTTCGTCCTAGTCCCTTCTATCGGTATGAATCACCACAAAAAAGGAAAGCTCTAACCACCGCACTAAGAAAAAATAGGCGACTGCACTAATATAAATTAGAACTGCGTTAAAGCGTACAATAAATATTGAAATTAATTTAAATTTTTGCTTTATCAAAAAAAAAAAAAAACAGAAACAGAAACAAAAAATTCAGCATGAGATTTAGATAAGTCTTGAAATAAGACACTCATTTTAATGTTGCCTAATAAAACGAAATACATGCCAAAAACACACAAATAAAACAGCGAATTATACTCAACAAAGTACAAACATTTTTACCCCAAAAAAAAAAACAAAAATTTCCAAACTACTTAACATGATGAAAAAAAAAACTTGTATATACATACATACATAAGTAATGAATTAGCTAGATAAACTCTCCCCATAAACGATAAAAAAATGTATTGACATGATTTTCAAAATAAGCAAATGCTTTCAACTATATGTACTTATTTGTATATAATGAATTCAGAGCTCTTAATGAAAACCATAAAAATTCAAGCTTCATTTAGCGAAACAAAAATATTTTACAATGAAAATACTTAGAGGAAAAACTAACTTTGAAGGGAGATTCAGCCAGACCACCGGCAGTGAGATCGACCTGGAATTAATATATGAATGTATAAAAAAAATTGGCTATCTACGCTTTTTCATAAGTGAAAAATACAAAAGAGAAACTATGGTTCAAATGGAAATTAGTGGTTTGAGTGTATATACATAGTGGATGAAAGTAATTGAAATTTTCTAGTATAAATACTACATAGGTGAATAAACTCTATAATCTTGTGATATTGTGGCTTTTCAATTTATAAAGTGTTCTAAGTACATATGTAAATATGTATCTATATGCAAGAAAATGCTTGGGAATAAACAAGTTATTTTTTTAAATTAATTTGATCTAGATGTAGGTGAGTTTAGAGAACGTCATTACACAATTGAGTGGAGTGTGCATCGCTTATTATTGTGGTGATGCTTTTATGATGCAAATTTATTTATCGTCTAATTGTATAGTCACTAAATTAGCGATTGTAATATGTATGCATATATGTGTATTGGTTATTAATAATTTTGCTTTTATTCCTACAATTTAGCATTCACATTTCTTGGCAGTGACAGACTTTTCTGCACAAGAAATCTAAAAGTCTTCCGCCAAGCTATACGGATTTCGTTACCATTTCACAGAGAGAAATCTTGACCTTCTCGGAATTTAGAATTTTCTGAATAAAGTTCACAGTCTTGCGCTCTAGCTTAAAGATTTCGAAAATATTTAGTAAATAATGCTCTTAACACTCAATCGCATAGCCTGAGACCAAGAGAGATTCACTAAAAATTTTAACGCCTCATAAAATACACATTTTTTCACATCAAGCGCTGAAACCTCGTATACCGTATACGTGACAGACGGACTTTAACATACAAGCGTTACTAAGCTTAGTTTTTGGTAAGTGTGAGTCCAAGGAAGGTGATTTGTGTAATAAAATTTTATTTTGGTATTTTTATTACTATTTTATTTTTATAACAGAATTCAACTAAAATGACGATCAAGTGGAGAAAATTTTTAAGTTTTAATCTATTGAGTATCTCCGCGGTTGAAATTATTACAAAATGGCTCGAGGAAAATGAATGGGAAACCGACATTGTGGACTCGATCATGAATAGTGTTGGACCGTCTCGTTTGCTCTCGATTCCTACGATGGGTATGCTGACTTCGAGTAACGTGAGCCTGATACAGAAATAGACGGTTCCAATGCCGATAGATGCTCACTTTTGCTGTGTTTAAAAAAAATAATAATAATTGGTCTCAAATGTGCTAAAAGGCGGTGCGTTGCGTGCGCTTCTGTTTACTGACTTCACACATTGCACGTTTCAAGATTTTGTATTGGAATAAAAGCATATAAACGATTTCTGATTTTAATTTAATACACTATTCTTAAGTGAAATAAACAGGGACCGATTTTAATCGTTATTTTCATTTCTTCGGATGAAAAAATCATTATGAAAACTTCGTTAACAATAAAATGCAAGTATGCCGATACAATGATTTTAGCACATTCTATCCAAATATGAGCTCATCTTTATTCTAAAGATTTTTATTTTTTAAATTTTAAATAACCATTATTTACGATTTTTATTTTTTCGATCAAAAATAATTTTTATTATTTGATTTAAATTTTTCCGATGAAACTTGATCGATATTTTATGATTTTTATTTTTTCGATCAAAAATAATTGTTATAATTGGATTTAAATTTTTCCGATCAACTTTAATCAATATTTTTTTATTTTTTCTCCGATCATAGTAAACTTTTTCAAACGATAGTGAATCCTATATTTGATGGCTTGAAGTTGACGATAGTGCCAACATTGGCGCAGTTCTATTTGAGGACAAAATTTGCAGAAAAAAACAAGTTTTTAGAGTTTATTATAATCGGAAAAATTTAAATCCAATAATAAAAATTATTTTTGATCGAAAAAATAAAAATCATAAAATATCGATCAAGTTTCATAAGAAAAATTTACATCCAGTAATAACAATTATTTTTGATCGAAAAAATAAAAATCATAAAATATCGATCAAATTTCATCGAAAAAATAAAAATCAAATTATAACGATTAAAAATGATTTTTTTTATAAAAATGATAATCGTTACGGTCCCTGGAAATAAATGATTTTTTTTTGTTTTTAAAGCGTCTTTTCTTTAACTTTTTCCCAGAGACGAAAAATAACTCTTATTGAATTTTTTGAAATCAAAAACGTTGGGCACATTTCAATGAAAAAATTTTTCCTTTACATTTAAAAGTTATTATGGGAAAGAAAAATTTTTCTGTTGCTCATAACGATTATATTAAGATTTTTATTTTTTCAATTGCCTCATAACTGTTATTCATGAGAAAAAATTTTTTCCGTTGCTCATAACGTTTATTTTGAAATTTTTATTTTTTCCGTTGCCTCATTACAGTTATTCATGAAAATAAATTTTTTCTGTTGCTTACCGCTAATTTCTATTTCAGATTTTTGATTTTTACGTTGTATTGTGAGTATTATTTTGTGGAATTGGTTCCTTTTTTTGCTCATAGGACTTCATTTTTCGGTATCTAGTGTATGTAATTGGATGGTGCTATGTAATAGAGTATATTTATTTTATTCCCAAACCCGTAGCTAGAATGTTTCAATTGGTACTAGCTGTAAATATATCCTAACTAAAATTTAAAAATGCTAATTAGAAATCGGTTTAGGCCCATGGTTTCATATGCAAAGTTACTTAGAATAATCCGTAGGATTTTTTTCCGCGCAAATGATTTTTCCAAAATAAAATAATCGATCTCGTGATAAAAATCGATAGCAATAAGAAAAGAAATCATTGTGGTAGTCAGACTTAGCACGATATTGTCCGGAAGCGTCGATATGTATGTACATTAGAGTGCGTTTAAAATTCAAATTAACGATATTTTACAGTATGGGCGATACTGGTTAAAGAAATCACGGATAAATTTTGGTCCAGATTGGTGGCGGTTAAGGCGCGGTGCATTGTGTGAAAAATCTATGAAGGTTAAAAAAACCAAAATATTTTTGTAAATTATCTAATACCCAAAATCAATACTTCTATACCCAAGGATAACAGATATAAATTTTGGTCCCGATTGATAAAGGTTTAGTGGTCTTTCACGGGGGTCAAATTTCAGATGGCCATAGAACTTACATTTTTTTACCCCTGTGACACTCCACTAAACCATGATCAATCGGGACCAACATTTATGTGTGATATCTTTGACCATGCTACTACCGATTGAGGGGCGATACAGTCTTTTTATGAACTTTTAATTTTTTTATACAAATTAAACGCACTCTAATGTACATACATATAACTTTCTATTATATTTATTGACTAAGTCTTCCGTGGAAAAAAATTAAAATGTTGATTTTTTTTTAATTATAAAATATTTAAAGTAAAATAGGCAATACACCAAAATAAAAATCCAAGCGAAATCCATTCGAAACCTAAATTATAATCGAATTAATTTATGATCTTCCATCTTCCACCAAGCTTCAGTTCTCCCTCTTTCTCTCTCTTTCCCTTTCCTATTTCCTCTCTCTCCCCCTCAATCTTTAACTATCCCTATGTCAATCTTTTTTCGCTTTCCTTTGCTAAAAAGCCAGATGGGCTAAGAAGGATGGGTGACAACGCACACTTTTCCAAAGTTGTCCACGCTCGATGTAGTGGCCCATATACCAAACATCATTGATTTATGCAAATAGACTCCGAGTTATAAGGATTTTAAGGACTTCTACTGAAGGGGAAGGAAAGTAGGGGGACTTTTCTGTGTACCATATATGATTTACACGAACGCTTATCTAAAAATCACTTGCGAGGAGTAAACGCTGTTTTTAAAAATCATAACCGAAGATCTTTAGCATGGATAACAAATTCCTACCACACTAAGCCGTCTAATCGTACATTCACGTACATACATATGTATCTCATATTATTCACCGAAAAATAAAGTCCTATAATCAAAAAAAGAAACATATTCTGCAAAATAATATTCAAAATATAACGAAAAAATTAAAAAATTTGAAATGTAGAAGTTATGAGGCAACGGAAAAAATAAAAATTTTAAAATAGAAGTTACGAGCAACGGAAAAAATTTTTTCTCATGAATAACAGTTATGACGCAATTGAAAAAATAAAAATCTGAACATAATCGTTGTGAGCAACAGAAAAAAATATTTTTCAAACATAATAGTTACGACTGAAAAAATTTTTTTTTTCGGTTTGAAATAACTCTTAAGAAATGAAAGAAAAAGATTTTTGAATTTTTTAATTGTTATGAGGCAATTTTTTTTGAATATTTCTTATAACAGTTATGTCTCCGCTAAAAATGGCTAAAAAATTTGGTTCGTGGCTAAAAATGGTGGCTTAAAATTTTTTTTCAAATTAACATGTTTTAAATGTATTTTTCAAATTCAGGCACAAAAGTGTTGCATGCAATATAAGGAAAAAATCATAATTCTTTCTTCATTAATTTAATGAGATCTTCTGTTATTTCAAATTCATTGCAACATGGTTTTACATTCTTTAAGCCATATCTTATTCATTAGGGAAAAGGTTCTTTCCACTTCGGCGCTGCTAAGTGGTAGAAGTAGCCCGTCTCCACATAACTTGATTCACCAGAGAAACATGTAACAAAACATCTCGCTCAATAACCCGTCTCCACGTGGCTAATCGTGATTCAGTTTGACATTTCTCTTTCTTGTTCTTCTTAAATGTTTGTATGTTTGCTTATTTTTGCGTCTTTGTTTTGGTCTGTGTGAGATTTCGATAGATTTTCGATACAAAATTAGAGAAGACATCGATATCATCGAGGTTGGCAAGATGATTCAGAATGAAACAGTGTTTCAATCTTCACTCGCTCTCAGAAATTTGTATGGAAATTGGCGAGTTTCGGCACTGGTTTCCGTGTCGATTCAAGATTGAGAGATAAAATGCAGAAAAAAAGAGCGAAACACGTTATGTGGAGACATGGTATTATACGGACTTTCATCGACAGCCTACTATTCCACTAGCGAGTATCAACAGGCATTTAACGAAAGTTGCGTTACTTGTTTTTTTTTAACACTTAAATAGATTTGTGATAATCGCTGAATTGAATTAGCATTACCACATCCTTCCTATGTGGAAAATTATGGTTCATTACAAGCGGTGGCTAAAAACGTGGCTAGTGGCAAAACCGAAATTTTGGTGGCTAAAAAAACACGGCGGTGGCTAAATCTAGCCACAAAATGGCTAAAACGGCAACGCTGGTTATGAGGCAATTGAAAAAATAAAAATCTGAACATAATCGTTATGAGCAACAGAAAAAAATATTTTTCAAACATAATAGTTACGACTGAAATTTTTTTTTGCGGTTTGAAATAACTCTTAAGAAATGAAAGAAAAAGGTTTTTGAATTTTTTAATTGTTATGAGGCAATTTTTTTGAATATTTCTTATAACAGTTATGTCTCTGCTTTTTCCATTTTGAAATCAAGCCTTTAATTTTTGGGCATTTTTTATGAACTCTGAAAATGTACTTAAAATTGAATTTCAGCTGATCGTTTGTTTATTTTATTGGATTTATGAAAATTAATTTCTACATATGCCTACTAAAATAAAATATTACATGTTTGTTTGAACATATGTATGTACTTATACATATTTACATCCATATGGTTCCAGTATTTATGACTATTATGAAAACAACCTGTTCAACAAGCAATCAAAATAATATCTAATTCTCAAATAAATTAAAAATATCTCTAATAGACTTATAGGATTTGTCAATAATTTGCTGTAGCGATTCGTTAGCTGTAGGGGCGTGGAAGTAACTACGCTACCCGTGGCAGTAACTACCCTCGCAGCCATCGGTGGTTAAAACAACCGGTAATAAACGGGCACTACGCACTTACATCTATGGTAAATTTAATGGTATTTATGAATGAAGCAGTGCAGATTTTACCGATATGTGTGAGCTCTCGCTCTCTTCACAGAAAAATTGTGATTATTTGCTTCTTTTCTTGTTAAACAGATTGTGTGTGTAGAAAATGTGATGAGTAGATATAGAATGGAATGCAATTTGCTATTTGACTTAATTCAACTGCGTTTAATGCTATTAATTCTAGTGGCCCTGAAGTGACTACTACTTGTATTTGTATGTACGCAACAAGTATGACTTTTTTGAATTATGTCGTTTTTATGTTTTTCTGTAGGTAATATTTGCTTTTGATTTTTATTTGTAGTTTTCATTTTTTTTTTTCACAAATTTACTCACTTTTCCATTTTCTTGTACTTTGGTGTCACGTATCGAGTATGTGTCCGCCAAAAGTGCCTGCAAAGGTTCGGAAGGTTTGGAATTCATGCGTCATGAATCAGCAATTAAATCAAATCGCCATTTTATAAGAAGATATTTATATTTATTTATGAATTTATATATATGTATGTATATATATGAAAATATTTATGTAGTTATATTTATGGATGCTTACGGACAACTAAAGAGTGCGTATAGAGAAGGTGCTATGGCACATACAATTTTTGCTGTTTTGCTTTGTGCGCATAAGGAAAATGTGTGGCGTTGAAGATATTTTGATTAAAAAAATTATGTATGTAAGTATCAAACACGTAAAAATCACGCATATAACTAAAAAATGGATTTGTCGCGGCAACAAGGCACAATAGTTCATGGGCATAATAATATCTCTAAGTTTTTAGGCAGTTTCTGAAAGTCCATACACTAACAAATTCCATCATGGCTGAGCACATTAAAATAAAACAAGTTTTTGTAATCTGTAAGAAAGTTCTAAGAAAGAGTTATGAAACTGAAAATTTGTTTATATAGCTATATTTCATTAACCTGATTGCAATAATAATAATAATTTAAAATTACTTTTAACGCAGCTGTTTCAAACTCAATTTCCGCTATGAAAATATCCTACCAAATCATTGCAATTTTATTAGCTTTTCATATCTGATTTGCAATGAAGCGCTGCCGGTTGAAATGGTCATAAATAAAATAAATATTGATTAAATTAAAAAAAAAATTGCTTAAATTCAAATAGCAATTAATTAAATGCTTTGAGTTGAAGTTTAATACCAGCTCTATGTGTATGTGTATCATTGGATTTTTATTACTGTACACTTGGCATTAGTAAGCTTTTGAAATTTTGTTTAACCCAAGAACGCTAATCATAATCATTAGTCGAATCGACTAACATATATTAAAACCCGATTTCAATTTTTTTTAAAATCTTTTCAGAAAACTAAATCTAAATATTTAATTAATTGTTTGTTACATAATTCTAAATATAAATTAATCCAATTTTTTTTTCTACGAATTATTTATAATGTTAGCATGTTTGCCAATTACCCCTTTTAAAGATGATTTTTGATTGAATCAGTTGTTTCAATTAGCAAAAAAAAAAAAAAACAAAAAATAAAAATAACATCACAAAATTATCAATAATTTTAAATAAGAAAAATTACTCTAAATATAAACAATTTTTGTACATCTTGACTCGAACTATTTTAGACGTTCATCAATTAGTAAGGATAGGACTATTCGAATAAAAGTTATCCACTTTTGCTGCTGCTTTCCAACCATTCACGACAAGAGCACATCGGCTACAGACATTAGACGAGACTTGCAAGTGTTCCTTTAACTCAATAAAACAAAAATACAGGTGGTGTTAGCCGTTAAGTTAAAGTATTCAAAATTTAATATTTTTCATGTGTGCGTGATTGTGTGTTGATTTGCATTTATTTTGTTATTTAAAATTGTTATATTTTATGCAGATTAAATGCAGCTTAAAATGTATTTGTCGCCGGTGTGTTTGTGTGGCTTTGTGTGTGTAAGTATATGGATGCATGTTTGCCAATTAAAGCCACCTGTACAAAAAGCGCACCTAAATACATATTTCTTTTTTATATGTATGGAATATACATACATATGTATATACTTGTTATAAACTTACGTGTGTCGAATGTGATGTTAAACTATTATACGATGGTGAAGTCTTTTCAATTGTTATAAGCTTGCACTTAAAATTTTATACACAATATGTATGCAGATGTTATTATTTATTTATTTATTTTTTTCAATAAAGAAATACACAGAGAGAAATGGTAGATTTTTTTAATTGATTTTTTTTTGGAATTTATAGTAGTTTTTTATTTGAAAAAAAAAAAAAATAATAATAATAATAATATTAATAGAGTAAAGTAGAATGAAAAACCGCTTCTACTTTTATCTAATACACTACTTAATTGTTAGATGATAATACTGTTAGTTCGAAGCTACATACATACATAAGAGTAAATAAAAAAGCATTGATTATGGTTAGCAAAAGATTATAGATAGATTAAATAATTTAAAACACATACACGGAAAGAAACTTGTATACTTGAATCAAGAAAAATGCTTTCTTAAATTCAATTTAGAAAATTTAGAGAAATAAGAAAGATTAACTTAATTATTACTAGAATTAAGAAATTGAGCTTTCCAAAAATGAGACAATTATTTACTTTTTTCAAGAACACTAAGAAAATCTATAGAAATAAGCACACTTCAGTATATGAATACACATGCTTTCGCCTAAACGTATGCAATGTTTACATACATACATACATACATACATACATACATACATACATACATACATACAGGTGAAACTAATAAAAGCATGTTAAAAAATATAAAATGCGAATCAAAGTTAGTAAAATCAAACATTTTTTAATAAGCTTAAAGCAGCGAAAAAGTTTTTATTCTTCAAACCTTGCAACAACCACTTTTTAACACGCTTCACCTGTATGTATGTACATATGTATGTAATTTCTAGCTGCTGTCTAAAAATATGCAACATATTTACTAATGAGATTAGGTTATAACCACCGCTATGTTCCAACAGATGGCGCGCGTGTATTTATATTTTTAAAATATTCACTTATTTACCATGATTTTCGCTGAGCTTTAAGTGCTTCACCTCAAAAAATTACAAGCATATTTTTGTGCGCAGCTAGCCAAAAGTGTTTAGTTTAAGCTAAGCTTTTAGGCTTATATGACATAAAATTTAATGCTTAATCTTCAACTTTCCATTTGGGACTTCTGTTAAACCATCGCTATTTCATCGCTATTCTTGTAAAATAAAAAGCGTAAAAGAAATTTCCTACAAAATATGTACGCCTTATTTCAGATAACAATAAGGCTTAAAAGAGAATGCCTAAAATTTCCAAGGAATGTCAGTTATATGCACGCAGCCTTGTAATCCTTGTAATAAGCCTTATTTTTCTGTGTTGTTGTCATCGTGGCCGCTGTGGTGCAGTGGGTAGAGTGCTAGCCTGCTATGCCATAGGTCTCGGGTTCAAACCACGGTCCGAGCAAAACACCAAAAAAAAAAAAAATTGTATAATTAGTAAAAATCCAATTATTTGGGTTTTTAAGAGCAGCGGCCACCCCTCGGCAGTGGACGGCATACCCTCCGAGTATAATTCTGCCATGAAAAAGCTTCTCACAAAAAATGCATTCGCCGTTCGGAGCCGGCATAAAACTGTAGGTCCAGCCAATTAGTAGAAAAACAAAAAGGAGCACACCTCGAATTGGGAGAGAAGCTCGGCCGTAAAACTCGTCAGAGTTATAATAGCGCCATTGTATTATATTATTATTATTATATTGTTGTCATCAGGCCATAAGAAATTCTCTTTTTATCTGAAAACGAACCTATTTCTAAGGCTTATTCGATTTGGGAAATAAAGCTTAGATAATAAGAGCTTATAGGAAGTTTAAATAACTCATAATAAGGCTTATATAAGAGATTATAAAAAGGATAAGCTACGGATTAATTAATATTAAAAAAATGCTTCCCTTTTTTCTGGGGCCAAGTTAGGCATAAGAAGTTGATATAAAATACAATCTAAATAAGTAAGTCTAGGTACATACATATGTAAAGAAATACCTTAAGATATGCGTATACATACAAACGTATATAGTCTGAAATTCCTCTGCTATAAAACATATATACATACTCGTATATTTACATTAAATAAATACACACAAAAACAAAAAAGATACAGGACAATGAAAAACAGTGATGAGCAGGAAGACGATTAAGCAGACGACATATACATACATACACATATGTTTAAAGAAATACATAAAGGAAATCAAAAAGTGTTCTCATACATACATACAAACAATAAAGAAAGTATACATACACATATTTTTAACTCAAGCATTCTCACACGTATCCGCCCACAGTTTTTAACATGTATCAGATGGTAATTTCCGGATAAGCTTAATCGTGCTTTTACACAAAATGGTTTGGCTAATTGAGTAATTGCCATGATAAAAGTTAGCTTTATGTAGTACTTATATATAGTTTATAGTGACTTTGCACAAGAACTTTTATGTGAATATGTATAAGAGTGTATATATTTACTATGTAATTGTGTTTACAGAAATTGGTAGAAAATACAAGTTAGAACTATTTTGCTTGGTTCAAAAACTTTAAAATTAAACGATTCTATCAACATCCGGATTCCGGCTAGCTGCAAAAGAAGCCTGCAGAGAACATTCCAACGGCATGAAAATATCAGATAGGGAATGTCTTGGGCTCCCTTGATGTTTCTAATGGTCGAAATTAAGAGCCGATTAAGAAGAACTGCTAATTTCCAAAATAATTTTTTTTTAATCTTATTCAGAGTTAATAGAGGACTACTTAACTACTTATAATACTGATCATCTTGGTAACAAATTTTAATTAGAAAAAATTTACTGAAAGACTTCATCAATTCACACTAAGATCTATAAGGTCTATACCAACTGGATCGCAACTAGTCATAGGACCAATTATAGCGGAAAGTACAGCAGGGACTCCATGAGGAAAACGCACGGAAGGCTCTACAGATTTCTGTAAAATTACAAAGCGCTTTCTGAAAACGCCTAGCAGGGAGGTAGCAAACTCCCCCCTCAAGCGGAGAAGTAGGGAGCTTCGAGCCCTTTTGGGGTTGATTGCAGCACACAATCTATGTGGACAGCACATGACCAGCATATGCATCATTAAGAGCTCATTATGCCTATCTGGCTTGGAGGGAGACGAAGACGGCGGCACAGAGCATTTTCTCTATACCGCCCTACTACGCTAAGATTGCGCAATCTTGGCTCAGATGTATTGAGAATGGCCTACTCGACAAACTTCTCAGATTTATTAAAGAAGAAGTCCGATTCCACTAATCCTTTCTAAAGACCTTTAGTCCAATGGGCAACTATACCTGAGTGCTTGGTAAAGATAAAGTTTCTCCCGGCCTAACACAATTCTATTCCATTCCATTTCAAGGTCTAACTATAATTAGATTTTTAAATTAGTTTTCTTTTGAATAATAAAAAACATGGAGCAGTTCTCAATAAATAATTTATGAGTACATACATTGACAGGATAATAAATAACATATAATAAATTTATTAAAGGACATTTCATACTTTAAGCAAAAAGTTTGTTAGTACGAGTATAAAAACAATAATAAATTAAAAAGCATAATGAAAGACAGAAAGACACACATACGCACACAAACACACACGTATGTAAATTTTTGTAGATTTCTTTTTTACATAACAAAAACAAATACACAATACTGCACGGGCAAACTATTGTAGGTATTTTAGTACATACACTCTAAATAGAGGGATTATTGGGGGGTGGGTGTTAATTTGTAATATCAAAATTTTACTACCTTGTCTGTATTATTATTACTGCTCATCCTACATTTGAACGATATCGTTCTTTTCGCTTTTGTTAACGCATTCTAATTGAATTCGGTAGTTTTGGTAGTGATAGACGGTAGTAGTAGATATGCAGTATCAGTGGTAGGAAAGTTGTATTTAAAATAGTAGTAGAAGTAATAGTGATTGGTAAGAGAAAATAGTAGAGATGGTAGTTGATAGTTGAAAAAAGTAGCGTTTTTATTTATTTATTTATTTTTTTTATAGTAGAGGTAGGCAGTCATAATAGTAAAATCGCACGATATTGAACAGCAACGCAGCAGCAGAGCAAATACAATAAGGATTTGATAAATTTAGTATGAAGAAATATTTTCGCATTTAAATAAAATAGGTACTATATTTTTATTTAAATTAAAATGTGTAAAAAAGAAATATAAACTAAAACTAGCGTGAAAAACTTAATTGGAACGCAACAAATTTTTGTATAGCAGCCAACAATCGTTAATTTTTTTTTTTAACTGTTATACCCAGTAGTGATACATCGACTACACTCAGGGAAAAATATTATAATTTTTATTTTTTTTTTAGAAACTAGAAAAAAACTTTTTAAGCATGGATGTAACTACAGCTGTTTCACCTTAGATCCCTCTAAGCAGTGGCGCACACAGAAAAAATTTTGGGGGGGGGAGGGTTCAATATCCAACTGAAAATTTAAAAAAAAATACTTAAAACTCGTCCAGACAATTTTTACTTAAATTTATGTTTGGGGAGTGGACCTACGTATGCACACATTAAACAAAGGCACCTTTTAAATCTCAATTCATTGCATTTTCTCTGTATTTAAACTAAAACTAACAAGTAAGGAAGCCTAAGTTCGAGTGGAATCGAACATTAGATACTCAGCTGTATGCTTTCATTGTTTGTTTGCGTTTGTTCGATTAGGGTGTATTTTATATGAATCGAGTGCTGCATAAAGTGGGCGCAGCCACGCCCATTTTCAAACTTTTTATCAATCATCCAACTAAGCATATAAATATTATTGTTAGTGCAAATTTGCAGCCCTTTATGACTTCTAATTACAAAGATGTCACGTTACAAATTCCCAAAGGGTTTCCCAGAAATATCTTTGTTAAACAGTTGGCGTGGTCATAAACCGACTTCGCTAAATTTTTGAGCATGTATTACCACAAGTTTTTAAAGTGTACAAACTGATTTTCGTCATAACATCTTAATTATTTGTAGAGTTATGGGTTCCGAAATCTCGTAGATTCCTTTGTCTGAAAAGAGGCGGTGCCACACACACCCCAAAACCCCAACCCCCCCCATCATTATCATCATCATCATCATCGCCATTATCATCATCATCACCATCATTATTATCATCATTATCATCATCATCATCATCATCATCGTCATCATCATCATCATCATTATCATCATTATCATCATCATCATCATCATCATCATCATCATTATCATCATCATCATCATCATCATCATCATCATCATCATCATCACCATCATCATCATCATCATCATCATCATCATCATCATCATCATCATCATCATCATCATCATCATCATCATCATCATCATCATCTTTATCGCCATTATCATCATCATCAACTTAAGTCACTACTGGGTGTAAGATGTTCGATATCAGCCGAACTTAGACCTACCCTATTATTGGCGCTTTTCGCTAGCCTTCAAGTTTTAACTAAAAATAATCTATAAGTATTTTAAGAAAAATATATGTACGAGTATCTACTCAACAACATCAAGAGAACGAAAAAAGGTAGGTACTGAAGATGGCACATCGCCGAAACCGGTTTATAACAAATCAAACTTAACAAGGGATGAAAACAAGGGAATTTAAATATTTTCTTTTTTAATTTTCTATACACAACTTGAATGCGTTCATACATATAATTGTACTTATGTATACAAAATTTAAACAATAATTTTAAGAAATTCTTGAGCAGTGGTTAATTTAACTGGTAGGTATAATAAAGAAAGGCGCAAATATTAATAAAAGAGTGAAAATATTAAAAATATTGTAAAAAAGAAATAACAAAAAAAAAAAACAATTGGCAACTCCAAAAGATACGTAAGTAATTGCTTACTTTAGTACATACCTCGGCATCGGGTTGGGAGCGATCAGAATCGTCGTTATCTAAATTTTGATTCTCCAAATGTTCCTCTTCTGTTTGTGGCATTTGTTGTAGTTCTTCTTTCGATTTGAAATCTAAATGTCCGATATAAACTGGTATCAAAAGACCTAAGATAACCTGAGTGGATGGAGAGAGCATATGTTTATATGTATATACGTATGTATTTATGCAAATATATGAGGACAAAGGACATTAAAGCGTAATGAGTGAAAATAAAATTTTCTTAACAATCTCACACAAGAAGCGCTGAACCCAAAACATGCTATATAAGAAAACTTAAGTATAACATATGAAAATGTACATTCCGCTCTAGCTAAACTTACCTTAAAATTTGTATTTTTACGCGTTCGCAAGCCGCCCATCCATAAATCGGCCAATATCACTTGACTGCTGGGATGCGCCAAAAGTGCACGATGATTGGCGGCTACCGCTAGCGAAAGGCAACTTTGGTTCGACCATGAGTGCAATTCACAAGTTAATAGTCGTTGAGCTTTTTCGGCGTCTGTGCGGTAACTAAAATCCAATAATTTGATGCCTTCAGCAGCAAAGAAAAAAAGAGGAAGAAAAAAGCGAAAAGAGATAAAAAAGGGAAAAGAGAGAAAAAAGAGAAAAAACAAAAAAAAAAAATAAACAAAAAACAAAAAAAAAATTCAGAAAAAGTGAGAAAAAAAACACGAAAAATAAAAAAAAATTGATTGATTAGTTTTTGAGGTAAAGCGCAAGAAAAGCCATTGAGCACATAGTTATAGCAAAAAACAATGATTTAAGGCGTATTGAAGTGCGCTTATCTGTAAGATAATCGATTGAGTGGGCAATGAGTGACACTTTAATTCACTGCTTTCGTTTTTTATTTCACTCTAACTAAGCTTTTCCTCTAAAAGTGTACTCGAAGGCCAAGGTTAAGTGCTCACATTTCACAAGGACATCACTTAAGGGAAGTTTAACAAGTTCGATTGGTTGTGTGAATTAAGATTTGCAGAACGCATTTTAAGTAAATTGCGTTTTTTCCCCTTTCAAGAGCAATAAACGTTCGGGCCTTCCAATGATTATGTTAATTAAATAGGCTTGCAGTGGATTTCCCCTTTTACATAGGTTCAATGATTGATTTTGATGGAGCTGTTTACGAAAATAATATCAAAAAAAAAACCATCACGTCAGATTTTAAAATTATTTAGTATTTTTTTTTTTTTGCCAAAGTAGTCTACTTTTAAATTCATATTCTTTTTTAATCGTTTTTCATTAAGCAAGAAATGCACTGATTTGTTGCGGAACTCTCTCGCTGTGGTTACACAAAAATACTTCACAAAATTATTGCCCCATTTTATGTTACTAAATATACACAAACTACTTATTTTACTCTGCCATGAATACTAACTAATTTTTTTTGCTTTCATTAAAGACCAATCAATTCATTACTTTTTGGTTGCTTGCTTTTCCGACAGGGTAGGAATATGATGTATTGAAGAAAACCCAGTTTCGGCTAATATGCGCCATCTTCAGTGTTAGTTCAGAGAACGAAAAAAGACACTGAAGATGCCGCATATCAGCCGAAACCGGCTTGACTCTAAACTAAACTTGACAATGGTTGACGGAAAATCGTTCCACAATACACCAACGAAGTCATTCACATTCGAAAAACACACATAAACACATTAATACATACTTACCCTTATTTTCAAATTCCTTTGCATATGCGCGCAGCTCATCATAAATTTCCGTGTCCAAATCATCCTCGGCCGCCTCATGCGCCATGGCCTTGTAAAGTTTGCAGGCAACCAATGATTTAGCTAACGCCTCCTCGCCATGCGTCCACATAAGCAAAGCCATTTGTTGGCGTTTTGTGAGAACAGCCCAAATCTAATATGAATTGTGGGAGGAGCAGAGAATTATTTTAGCGAATAAAAGTTATAAAAAAGTTGGCTAAAAAGCGCATTGTGTTTGAAATGTAAGTGTTAATGCCGCAAGTGGCTGCAAGTGGCTGGTGCGCGAAAATATTTCTAAACCATTTTCGCTTTGCTTTCATTTTTTGTTTTTGTTATTTCTTTGAATGAAATGTAATTTATGATGCTTGAATTTATTGCCGAAATTTGTAAATTTTTATAAATTCTAGACAGCAGTTAAGCCGCTTAACAAATTGATTTTATGGCGCAAGCCAAGAAGGTTGCATACATACATACATATGTATATACATTAGGGTGGAGCGATTCACTAACCAATATCACGCCATCGAAATTCGGATTCCTTTCATTTTTCTGAGTAGAAAACTCCTCCACGACATTTGTCTAAAATTAATTTTGATGTTCCGGAATTTGCTTTTTATGTGCCAAGACGGATTTTTGAAAATAAAAATTGGGCAAAAATCGGCAAAAAAATAACCAGGCCAATATTCACATCGAGTTGAAACAGAATTTTATGCTGAATCCATATGTGAAATCAGAATTAAAATCGGATGATCTGTTTTCGAGATATAGCCTGATTTCCGGGTATGGAGGCTGAATGCCGAAAATCGCATATTTTCGCGATTGTCTCTTGCTGTGTACAATATATCTTAAAGTTTGTTGCAAATTTCTTAAAGATAGGTCAATACAATATATAAGCAATATTTTAAAATATTAATTTATCTTCCGGTATAGGAAAACTAGAATGCACTCTTTTTTCCTTAGCCCAAAATCGCGGTGTGGGATCTCCATGTTATAGTCATTCGATATCGATGATTTTCGCTGACAGCGCTTTGTGTACAATAAATGCTCCAAATCCAAAATTTCAGAATTTTAGCTGCAAAAATTTAAGAGTTATACCCCGTAGACGTATACTGTTTGGGACTTGTTTTTTTGCTTTATTCAACTCTAAAAAAACTCAAGGTTATTCATAGGCCATAGGATACTATTGGAAGCAAACCACAGTTTTCAAGCAGCATAAGTCTACGTATTAGGGAACAACTCTTCGTTTTTTTGCAGTTAAAATTCTGCAATTTTGGATTTGAAGCATTTATTGTACACAAAGCGCTGTCAGCGAAAATCATCGATATAGAATGACTATAACATGGAGATCCCGTACCGCGATTTTGGGCTGAGGAAAAAAGAGTGCATTTTAGTTTTCCTATACCGGAAGATAAATTAATATTTTAAAATATTGCTTATATATTGTATTGACCTATCTTTAAGAAATTTGCAACAAACTTTAAGAGATATTGTACACAACAAGAGATAATCGCGAAAATATGCGATTTTCGGCATTCAGCCTCCATAACCGGAAATCAGGCTATATCTCGAAAACGGATCATCCGATTTTAATTCGGATTTCACATATGGATTCAGCATAAAATTCTGCTTCAATTCGATGTGAATATTGGCCTGGTTATTTTTTTGTCGATTTTTGCCCAATTTTTATTTTCAAAAATCCGTCTTGGCCCACAAAAAGCAAATTCAGGAACATTAAAATTAATTTTAGACAAATGTCGTGGAGGAGTTTTCTACTGAGAAAAATGAGAGGAATCCGAATTTCGATAGCGCGGTATCGACTAATTTCCATCCATACAAATCGCCCCACCCTAATATACATACGTACATATGTGCACATATATTTTGGCATCAAAAACTTACCAACAACTCATTGAAGGGAAATTCAAAGAGCGCCATTTCCGTTGTGAACGGCAACAAACCGGTAACTAAACTCAATGAGTTTGCGCCAGCATAACGTTGATATGTTGAGGATTTGCGATGTGCATTGGCATAACTATTCATAACTTTGGCGTAAATTGGACGAAATTTTCGGCGTGTATAATAGGAGCTGCAAGAAAGAAGAAAAAACGAGAAAATTGTGTATTTAATCGATTGGCGTTAGAGGGACTAATTTGTATGGTTAGAAGTAGAGCAAATTGAATTTATAAAAATATAAATAGAAATATTTATCCTAAATTATAAAATTTCAACTTTGAAATGATAATGACGATAATAATTATGAAGATAATTATCGTGATGATTTCATGCGTTGGCAAAAGATTTAAAGGCAATAACTCGTACTCGAAGATTATTTCATGGTGCATCTAATTTAGTACAAAAATCTGTAACTGAATCAACTACAGTTTTATACAGGTGTATTCATTTCAAAATTAGCGGAGGGGTTTATTTATTTCATAATTAATTTAGTTTGGAGTGGCTGCCACAAATGCGGCACACTTAAGCCACCGTATGGGAACGTTGTGATACCACGAGAACAGTTTTTTCCTCCTAACTGCACCAATTTGAACGCCTTGTGAAGCTCATCAAAACCTTTACGTCAATATTTGCGATTTTGAATAAGCCATCCAAGAAGGGGGCTCCTAAGAAACGGCCCTGAGCACCGGGCAGTTGCAGATGAGGTATTCAACCGTCTCCATCTAAAGAGTATCGCTAAGTAGCAGCGAATCTAGAGTAACCCCACTTGCGAATCTCTAATGAAATTCTAAACTTCTTAAGCACAAATAAATAGTGAAAGAGGAGGTTACGAAAGAAATATAAATTATTTTAAATTGACTCTCTCATGACTTAAATCAACATTCACGTCAGGACAGTTGACAGCTTGAAAAGGCAGCAGTTTTAGAGGCAAACAAAAACTTAAAATCTTTTCTATTTATATGCACGTATATATCTATGATTCACTTAAGTAAAAATGTATTGTGGGGGGTCATGGCCCTTTTAACATATAAAAATCATTACTTCTGCCTGAGCGACAAATAAAAAACTATGTATATTATGGGCGTGCGCGCATGTGAAACAAATATATATTTGTGCTTAACACTGAGCATCAATAAAAAAGCAAATATTTATATTACATTATGCTCATCTACATATGTACACTCGTACATAAAATCAAAAAGGTCATACTGACACATTAAATAAACAAACGTTTTCATTTTCGATGCTTATTGCCGCACATTCAATTATTGATCTAAGATTTTATTTTCTACTAGCAAATACCCGTCCCGCTTCGCAGCGACAAACAAAAACTTTTATGTTATAATGGGTCTCTCCCTTTACCTTTACCTTTACCTTTACCTTTACCTTTACCTTTACCTTTACCTTTACCTTTACCTTTACCTTTACCTTTATCTTTACCTTTACCTTTACCTTTACCTTTACCTTTACCTTTACCTTTACTTTTACCTTTACCTTTACCTTTACCTTTACCTTTACCTTTACCTTTACCTTTACCTTTACCTTTACCTTTACCTTTACCTTTACCTTTACCTTTACCTTTACCTTTACCTTTACCTTTACCTTTACCTTTATCTTTACCTTTACCTTTACCTTTACCTTTACCTTTACCTTTACCTTTACCTTTACCTTTACCTTTACCTTTACCTTTACCTTTACCTTTACCTTTACCTTTACCTTTACCTTTACCTTTACCTTTACCTTTACCTTTACCTTTACCTTTACCTTTACCTTTACCTTTACCTTTACCTTTACCTTTACCTTTACCTTTACCTTTACCTTTACCTTTACCTTTACCTTTACCTTTACCTTTACCTTTACCTTTACCTTTATCGGGACCACCCATCACCATCCGAGCTCACTACTTGAACCATTTCTGGGAAACCGACTCAAAAAATAACAATGAAAATATCTGTATGTTGAAGCCCTGCTCGACACCTTTCATTTGATACCAATATCGCCTAGAAGCATTCGAGGGTCATCCGGGTCTACGTTTTGACCCATATTTGGGGACCCGGCCTAGGCATCGCAATGAAAATAATTCTATGTTGAAGGCCTGGTCAGCACCTTTCGTTTGATACCCATATTGCTCAAACACTTGCTGGGTCACTCTGGGTCCACATTTGGGCCTATATTCCGGGAAGTTCCCACTTTTTCGAAATTCTATATACCCTATTATGTGCGCTAGTACCACGTGAATCTACTGTGAAAATTTCAAAAAGATCGGTTGATTACTTTGGGAGTCCATAAAGGACACACACACACACATTCATTTTTATATAATAGATTTTTGTTGTTGTTCATTTAAAGGCTCTTAACGCAAGCAATGTCTTATGCATTTTCGATTGAATAGATTTGGATCCTTTTGGAAGATTGCTTTTTTTAATAGCTGTTCAATCGCAAAAAATGGTAGATATATCGGCTATTTTAAGGGTTACACTTTTTTTCTTTGAAAATTACACTATATTTAAATGATGCAAACGGAGGTTAGCAAGAAGAAAGGACGATGTATAAATAAAGCAAGATGGGATGTGAGGTGAGAAAGGTGGCAAAGAAAGGTGAGTGGAGAAAAATAATTTTAAAGGCGGAAGTTACAATAATAATAAAACCAAAGAGATCACAAGAAGACAGAAAAAAAAGAATAACTTAGTCTATAACACAGTACAGCTCGTGGCTATTCACAACTCTTACAGGTTACTACATGCTAAGAAATTGTATATAAGCCTTTTTAATAAAATTCTAAAGTTTTAGGGAGTTTTAAAATAGGTTAGGTTGGCCAGGATTCAGTGATCCCTCACATACACCACATATGGTTCTTAGTATTGCCAACAGCGTATTGATGGGTTATATTAAACTTGGAATGCAGGACTTCGCAAGTTTTAATGTTTTGTGCATTTACTGATCTGCAATGCCTTGTAGGGACGAGAAGTGTGCAGAACCGACTCAGCTAAGGCGGAGTCTGCCATAAGCTGTACATTGACAAATAAGATGTTCCAGAGTGCCAATAGCATCGGCTTCGTTGCATGCCATGCATGCTTGACTATGCAACAGTACCATTTTGAACGCATAAGATGATGTGAGACAGGGGTTGGCCAGAAAATGATTATGAGACAAAATTCTGCATTTAAAATTCTGATTCCAAAATTCTGGATTCAAAATTCTGTTTTTCATAATTCTGTATATGTACAAAGATTCTGTAAAGTCAAAATTCTGTTTTTCAAAATGACAGAACGAAACCAGATACTGAAGATGGCACACAGCCGAAACCGGTTTATAACCAAATCAAACTTGACAAGGGATGACGGAAATTCGTTCCACAATACATCATAATAATCCTGGGCTTCGCCATCCGTCCGGACGTAGTACACCCTCAGCGGTTTTTCATTCCAAATATATACAAAATCGGAAATATATATACACAATCGGAAATCGAATTACACATTTGTTTCTTAAAAATCAGAATATGAGTGCCTTATTTTCAACAATAAAAACAACCAGAATTTTTGTCCAAATTTATTTGGAAACCAGAATTTTACTTTCCAGGATTATGACTCTTCATCATTATGTGCATCCAGAATTTCGGAATACAGAATTTTGACTCGAAATTATTAAGTCGCGCAGAATTTTTTTTAGTTTTTGCCAGAATTTTGTCCCAAAATCATTTTGAAATACAGACATTAGTCACTATCCCGTGAGACAGTGCTCTGTTAGTATGCCAATACCGCCAGTCTGCATTACTGTTCTAGAAAATATGAGTAGATAGTTTGCTGTTTTTACGTTGTATGACCGAATCATGATTTTGGCAGGTTGACAGTGTTTTCCACTCGGAAACGCCTTTGCGTATCAATGCCTAATCTATGTATTTGAGATTTTTGGTCATTTAGAGAGGCTAAGATTTTTTGCACATTCACTTGCGCGAGTAATGCCTCGGCTTTGGTTAACACGGCCGCTCTCTCATTTGCCTCGATGCCCTGGAGTGCGGTTGCCCAGCAGATCAAAACGCACAGAGTTCAGAGTAACTGCACTGGACCTGCACTGATTCACGCACTTACAGTTGGTTTTCGCTGCCGTGGTCGCTTTGTTTGCCGCCTGGCTGCAAGTACTGTTGCTTTGGAGGAAGCGTAAAGCTCAACCTGAAAGTTATGTAGTCTAAAGGATTGTTGTATCCCAAGCTCCGGAGAAAACTCTGTAGCTCCCACACTTGCTCATATCTTTGATCCGTCTGTAAGTAAGTTGAACGAGTGTCGATTGGTTAGTAGTGCTCTTTTCCAGCCGTTCTCTTCTATTATTACCCATGATACCCTGTTGTAGTCGGTTTTGAGAGTAACGTAGTCTGAACTGCCGTTTGGCACCGTATGTTGCTGTGTCCGAAACGCCGTTGTCTTTTCAGCTATGCTTTTAGCCACAAGGTCCGCGGAGTGCAGATCTGATTTATCATCGCCAAAACAAATTATACAAAGTCATGACGGCTATAAAATGTGAAGGGAGCAGATTTTTTTCTTTTCTCAAACAATCAAAGGCATTGAGGCCAAGAATAGAGCATCATTACTAACAAAATATGTTTAAATCCAGAATTCTCAGCAAATTGCTTTTGTCGAAACCAATGAGCGAAGATGGCTCGAAAGTAGCCTGAAATTCTGTTAATGCCTATTTGTGTTAAATAAAATTTTATGCGCTCAAATTTAAATTTAAAATTTATAAACGCACGTGCATTTGCTTTATACTTAATTTAGTAAAAGTCAATAAATGTTTTTGGGTATGTATGTAAATGGACGCACAAAGACAAATAACCCAATAAAGCAAACAATTTTTTAAGTCCCTTTACGTTTGCAAGTGGAGCTCTTCGATGGAGTGAATCACTACTAGCCATGGAAGCACAATTTCACTTTTATTTTGCTTGGAGGAATGTTGTACCCAGAAAACAAGAACTCAAGCTACAACAGGACAGTTGACAGTGTGTTTAACTCTTTTCGACAAATGGTCCTAGCATATATGTACATATGTATGTATGTATGTTTTTATCTTTCTGCACATAGTGTTTTGGTGTAATAAATTACAAACACAAACAGCGGATATTAAGCTGATTGTGTGTTTTTATACTTAAGACGTGTTGGTGGTCTCTGTGTTTGTTGTAGTTGGCAATTTTACAAGAGAATAATAAACATTCAAATACAATTCGCATATTGTTTGTGCTAAATAAATTTATATTTGTATATATACCCTACAAAAATTCTACGTCTTATATAAGGTTTATTACAGATGATTTAAAGGCTTACGAAATGTGCCTGAAAATTCCAAGCGAGCAAACGCCGTATGGACAAAGGCTTATAATAAGGCTGATTTTGCTGTGTTGATGTCATTAGGCTATAAAACTATCCTCTACCTCTAAGAGGAAAGCCAATGCTTAGATAATTCCTTATAATAATGCCTTATGTGATATTTATATACCTTATAATAGGGCTTATTCTCCATAGGAAATAAGACGTGAATCTTTGACCATGTTTGCTCTTAAAACTCAATTCACTCTCTCTATATCTATTTGAGATATGAGCACATTAAAGAAAATTTAGTATTAAAACGTTTGCAGCAGAGCGAATGGGCACATAATAGCAGCCCCAGCGGGTTAGGAGGCCTAGAATATACACGTGGTAAGGAATGTCTGTCGTAAGAGGAGACTAAGAAGGTTGATTATGGCCAAAAAAATCGTTCGCACGACAGTCGGGCTAGTGTCAGAAGGGAGTAGTACCCGAGCGTACCGGATTTATCCGGCAAAGGACCTTCGGGGAGTGTCTTGGTGGCTACAACAACAACAACAACAACAACAACAACAACAACAACAACAACAACAGCACATACTAGCAAGCAGCGCTGACAGCGTATTCTATTTTGACAGCCTAGACTTCGGCTTAGGCTTATGAATCTTTTTGCAGGTTATTTAAATACATATCTGCACACACAAAAAAAAAATAATAATATTTGGAAATGTGCCCAAAATACAATATGGTCTTGATTGTGCAATTTGTGGCTGTTGTTCTTTTGAGGCTTTTTCCCTTTTTCTTTTTCATTTTGAATTATAAAACGCACGTGACTATAATTTTTTGGTATGTCAAAACATGAAATTATGCATAGAAAAGATTGTTAAGCTAAATCATATGAAAATATCAAATCCGTCGACACCTTTTCTTGTGCTTAAGCAACATGCAAGTAAACATATGATGTGGCATAAATTTATTTACATTCTCATTTTTTAAGGGTAAAGCAGCAGACTTTGGTATTTGCATATACAACCTATAAAATAAATAAAAAAAAAAAAATCCATTTAACAAAAGGCTCGAGGTAACGCAAGGCATACTTAAGTGAATCACAAACGATTTCTGATTTTTAAATAGATACAAAAAGTGTATTGTAGAAACGCTTTTTAGTCACAGCAAACTTTAGCATAATTTCCATGCACAAAACTTAAGAATAACCTAAAAATGGTGTTCAATGTAGACACAATAAAGTAAATGCTATGTGTGGCATATTAATAATAAGACAATGGCGCTATTATAACTCTGACGAGTTTTATGGCCGAGCTTCTCTCCCAATTCGAGGTGGATTTTTACTAATTAGAAGAATTGTTTTGGTGTTTTGCTCGGACCGTGGTTTGAACCCGAAACCTCTGGCATAGCAGGCGAGCACTCTACCCACTGCACCACAGCGGCCAGCGGTGGCATATTAGAGTTCACAACAATTACTAGCAGTTGCACTGTGTTTAATACCAAATGAAGTAGTGAAAAAAAAAGAAGTAAAGAAAGTGAAGAAGGAAAAGGGCAAAATTTCCAAGTCAAAACTTCTGGCAAATTCCTTTTGTCAAGTAGAAAACTTTTAAGTCAGTGTTCATAGATAAAAAAGGAAAAATAAAAAGTTACATAAGTAAGTGCCGATGACCGGATAACTAAAATATTTTAAAAGTTTCAATTTATGAAAAAAGTGGAGAATAAAAGAGTGAAAAAATATCCAAGTTTAAGTATATGAAAAATAAAGTAAAGCAGTCGCTCTATACCGTTTATGAATGGGAGAATATGTCTGCGTATTGTTTTTGCACTTCTCGGAAATTAGAATTTTTTTTGGGAGCAGTGCTGAGGGCAATTGCTTGTATCAAAACTACATTTATGCTGTAATAATCTACATTTCTCACCCTGTATCAGGCGCGGATCCAGGATTTCGGCAAGGGGGGGGTTTTGAAAATTTCTTTTTTTGGAAGATGTTTTTTAAGGGCAGACGCTGCACATACATAGGTAGATTTTACGAATTTATGCGGCCAAAATTGAAAATTTTAAAATTGGTACAAATACAAAATCCAAAATCCCTCTACGTTTATAATAGACCGGGTCTTCTCGGCTTTTATAGACAACGGGGGTGTCCCTGCCGCTAGTCGAAACTTATTAGGGGCTAAGAATCATTCATTCAATTTTAATATAACAATATGCAACATTCAACTTTTTGAAAATTTTCATTGGCTTTTCGGAAATTTTAATTGGAACGGTCTCACCCTACACCCTACAGAAAAAAACTTCTAAAATTGACGGAATTTTTCACAGCATTGAGAATTTCACTTTTTACACTAAAATTGGTTGGCTACATAACAGTACACTTAGAAATCTCCTCAAAATCTTCTATAAATTATGGCCTTGCTTTGAAATTTTTAATCCACTTTCAGAAATTTCTACGATTTTTCACATTTTTTCCATAAGCTCAGAAATCCTGCTTAAAACGATTTTTATTGAAAAATTTTCTATATCTTTAAACTAAAATAAGAAAGTAAAATTTTCGACAGAACTCTTTGAAATAAATTTAAAAACTTTGGCGTATGATTTTTTTTTGAGTCACTGTATATATTTTTCAATAAAATCGACTTTTAACGCATTAAACAAGCAATTTGGAATAGATGTAGACAATAAAATATTTTTGGCCGCATAAAACTTGAAAATCTACCTATGCGCGCTGGTGAAAATATGGACTAATACCACCTACTATTATTATTCTATATACTAGTTGCGCCATTTCCCGCACCTTAAAAACACCAAACTCAAAACCCTCAAAATTAACAATAGGTTTGTTTCTTATTAAACTAGAAACTAGCTGTGAAGTGAGCAAAACGGAAAGAATTGCGCTCATAAAGTGCGAAACGAACAGAAAATCAAGAAACGGAATAATAGTAAAAATTAGCGATTAGTAATTTTAATGCCTTTTTTGACTGTTAATGGTTATTTTTTCTAAAAAAACATTTAATTTTGTTTTGTATACATGTATGTATTTTGTTTATTTATTTATTATTTTGCCCGACGTTTTGGTAAAACTCCTTTACCATCTTCAGGGGTCGACTTTATTTTTGCAAAATCACACGAAATCTAAATCTAAATGTTTGTTTTCTTTCATATCTCCATGTTCGTGTGATTTTGCAAAAATAAAGTCGACCCCTGAAGATGGTAAAGGAGTTTTACCGAAACGTCGGGCAAAATAATAAATAAATAAACAAAATACATACATGTATACAAAACATTATTTTTAATTAAAATAAGGCCAAAAAGCTCAACAAAACTTAGAATCATAAAACGAAGACTGGCCAAAACAAAAACATCATAACATTTAATTTTCTTAATTTCTATTTCAAAAATTCATAAAATTTCAAAAGTAATAAAAATCAAAAGTATTCGTTTGTTTATTTTTTCAACAGCTGTTTCTTACTTTGGCAGCAAATAATTTCAGCTAGGGAAAATTTTACTAGCTGAAATTTGGAGCTGTCAATAGCTCTCTTCTGCTATTTTTTTGACTCAAGAAACGATTTTCCAGCCAAAACTTGGCTAACTATTCATAACTAGCTAATAATAAACGGACCTAATATGTATGTCATCACATAAAGTGCAGGAGATTTCAATTGAAGTTCTAAATAACATGTATAACGTATGTATGAATATTTTTGCATTGGTACGTGCGAATGAGTATCGTATGGTATTGGTGGCAAATTGATCATCAATTTCACTTACCCTTGCATTTAAAGCCAAAATAAATAAGAATATATGTATGTAGTACTTTTTGGTTATATTTATATTTTTAATAGAATTTTTACTTTATTGAAGTTCTTGTGTTTATATACTCAAATTTTTAAAAGATTAATTTAAACAAGAATTGCGAAATGCCTCTGAAAAAAGGCAATTTCTCCAACGATTCAGACATTTCTGATACAATCCCGATAAAAATAGGGATAAGAAAGAAAAGAAAATAAATTTGCGATTTGGCAATTTGCGAATAGCATTTGACAAATTTGATTTTATGCACGTGCGTCCAAAGGTACCTACATGAACTTTTTTCGCATGTAGGTACATTTTTTTGGATTTTATATGGTCCAACCATTGCTTTTGGAATGATAGAGTTTTCCTTGTTCAGTTTGGGAAATTTGGGCGCAGAATCAATAAAGGCATTAATTTGGGATCTATGATAAACCACAAGGGGGGGGTTTGAACCCCCAAAACCCCCCCCGTGGATCCCCCACTGCCCTGTATAATGGGGGAATAGCTTGCGAACAAAGAGATACTTTGAAGAAAGAGGACATACCGAGGGCAGATCTCAGCTCTAGGTCTAACTTTTCATGTTGTGGTTACTGTATAGTAAGTGGAGTGATCGCAGGGTTCAACACTCGATCCCGGACTACAACACACACACACACACACAATATAATATAGCCTTTCGGAGCCAACATAAAACTGTAGGTGCACCCAATTAATACGAAAAACAATAGTTATGAAGCACGCCTCGAATTTGATGGAGAAGCTCAGTGCATTATATATATTATCTACTTATAAACCTCGTATTTTGCAACAAAATCAACATAACATTTCAGCCCAGCAAACATTCGGAGTCATAAAAGGGTCAAAAAAGGAGTCCAAACCAGAATGTTCACACTTATTATGAGCTCATTGTGGAGTCCGCAATGTATGTTGTTCTGGTCTTATGAGCGCTTCGAGAATGTTTGCTACGAGGCTCATGAAAATTATATACTAAGTATGAATTCACTTGAACAATGGCAGTCGATGAAACCAAAATTAACAAAAAAATAAATAAAGAAAAATCACACGACATTAAATATGTATAACGCATATCAGATAACAATAGAAAATCATATTACGAGTGTGTTTATAAATAGATGGAAAGTAATTTTGTATAGCTACCCCCATCGATGGGCAAAGACGTATCGATACTTATTTGTATGTGTGATTGTATCAACACATAATTCAAAGTCATCATTAATCATGCATGAGCAACAACAAATACGCTTAAAGATGTGTATAAAATACAAAATTTTTTTAAGCATTTCTATGCACGCAATGCAAATTCAGTCGAGAATTCGAGATCAAAAATACGCCACTTACATTAAGTACCTACTTATTGACGCTTGTCACTCGCTCGAATAGTCAGCAAATGGCATGACACGGCGTATGAGTAATATTGATTTCGTTGGGTTTACCATTTATGGCAATAATTTGATTACTGTCTGGCATTTCTCTTAATCCCACATTACCAGTGTCTAATACTTGAGCCAATTGCGAAACCAGAAATGGAATGTACATTAGACCGTCTCACCTTATATGGACCAAAAAAAAGAACCCCGTACCCCCTCCCCCTACCCCCCTGCTATGATGTATTTTTTGAAGACATTTCCAGAAAATTTTTTTAGCATCCACTTCCGAAAAGAGTGCTGATGATCGAAAATGGGTTTTCAACCTTCGCTGTAAATAATTGTTGAAATTTTTTCCACTTACCCCCAACAATTAAAAATTGAATTAAATAAAAATTTCGTGCTAAGTTCAAGTTTTTTATTTTTTTGACGCCGCTAGTTGTCGCCAAAATTATTTTTTTTTTCATATCTTTGGTAGTTGTTGTCTGATTCCCAAGTTTGATACACCAGTGTTTTTCACTTGAGAGGAGGGTTTCTACTTTATAATCTTATTAACCATATGTGTGCCATTGGGATCACCTCCACCCAGTCTTTGCTTATACCACCTTAATGTAACTTTTTTTGCCTGCATGTTAAAAAAACATTAATCTTTTAGGTTCATTTTACAAAGATGTTTTCTGAACAGACTACTATTGAAATTTTGCGCTGAATAATTTTCTAGAACTTTTGCGATATGCTTCAATGTACATACATATGTATGTATGTAAGTAGAGCCTGTAGGTCTACCAAAAAAGCTAACTTTAACCATCACGCTATTACAAAACATTAAAGAGCAACATTTCAGCGAATACAGAGAGATTTTAAAGCTTTAAAAAACTTTAAACAATTATATTAAAAAAAAAATAATTTTCAAGCAAACGAACAAAAATTGCCTGGAACTTGTTTTTTATTTTGCTCATTCTTATCAAAAACTAATTTTCGCACAAAAGCCTACAACAAGATAAGCAAATTTGTTAAGCGTAAATACGCCTGTGGTCATGTTGCTGCTTACAAAATAGACTTCCGCGCACATACACAATCGCACATATTACATATTTATGTATGCGGAAGTCGCAGAGATTAACTTACAGATTACAGCAAAGTACGTAAGTAGGATTTAGTGAGTCACTTGAAATGAGATGGCTTAAAATTAAGCCGATGCATTGAGACAAAAAGTCAACAACTCAGCTTAACGCTGAGCGTATTTAAAGAACGCACAAAAGGACATATGTACATACATATGCATATACGCGGAAATAAAAACAACACCAACACATGGCATTCATTGCCCAACCGAGAGCGTATCAATACGCAAATACTTTATCACCACACATTTCAAGCGCTACGTTAACAGGCGGTTATCGCGAATACATACATATGTATATACATGTGTACATATTTATATGCATACATACATACATATACACATTGCGCATTTATTTACACCGCAGGAGCGATACAATTTTGTTGAAGCGAAATAACTGACCCATTAACTCGCGAAACACACAGAAAATAAATAAAAATAAAAAAAATAAAAATAAAAAAATAAAAATTGAATGTGAAATGAAAAAAGCTCAAGTAATTAAAACCGTTTCAGCGGCACTCTAGCCAGCCTGGACACAGTTTGCCTTTGACCTATATCTTGCACATGTGTACGATGTTATACATATATTTTTTTTCTCATATTAATATTAAATTTTGCATGAAGTTCACTTACCGATACGCGCCACCCATCAGCTTATTTATAACTAAACCGATATCGTGTAATGTGTAAACATAACCCTTAGGTATATGTGGGCGTACATCTCGTAAAATGTAACTAAAAAAAAGAAAGAAAAAATTATTTTTTTAAAATATGTATCAGAAAAAAGTGATATATTCAATAACATAAAAATTCATTTATTTTGCGTAGAATTAGCCGTACGCTGCCAGACTTTGCTGTGGCCCATTTCCTAGTATATGCATTAGAACCGGAAAACTTCACATTTTGAACTCATGAAAGTACCTGGATGACCGAGCTTTCCTCGGACTTCAGACCTCAGTCAAATCAAAAAGGGTTAAAAAAGAGTGACTAAAGAATGTATCTTTGCGAAGATTCGCTGCTCTTCATGTCCTTATCCCTTTCTTCTCCGTATTAGTATCCCACTCCCTTTTGCTCTACTGTTCGCTTTCTCTTTCCCTATCTGCTTCTCTTTCTCTTTCTTTTTTCAACTTTCTCTTTCCTTTCCCTTTCTCTTTCTCTTTCTCTTTCTATTTATCCTTCTCTTACTCTTTCTCTTTCTATTTCTCTTTCTATTTCTATTTCTATTTCTCTTTCTCTTTTTTTTAACTTTCTCTTTCTCCTTCTCTTGGTTTTTCTCTTCCTCTCTCTCATTCTGTTTCTGTATCACTTTATCTTTTACTCTCACTTTATCGTTCTTTTTCTCCTTCCCGTTCCTCTTATATTTCCCTTTCGTTTTCTCTTTACCTTTCATTTACCGTTTTCGTTTACCTTTCCCGTCACATTTCCCTTTTTTCCTTTCCTTTTTCTCTTTCCCTTCCTCCTCCTCTATCGATTTCCCTTACCTATCCTTTACTGTCCTCGTCCCTTTCCTCCCCATCCTATTCATTCGCCAATTCCCTGTCCTACTCTCTCTTTTTCTATTCCCTTTCTCTTGCTCTATCTCTTTCTCTTTCCCTTTCCCTTCTTTTTCCCTTTCACTCCCGTTTCCGTTTTCGTTTACCTTTCCCCTCAAATTTCCCTTTCTCTACATCTATCGATTTCCCTTACTTCTCCTTTTCTGTCCTCCTATCTTTCCTCTCCCTCCTATTCCTTCGCAAATTCCTTGTCTTATTCTCTCTCTTTCTCTTTCTCTTCCCATCCCTCCCCTCCCATTTTCGTTTTCTTTTCGCTCTCCTTTCCCATCCCTTTGCTTTTCGCTTTGCCATTCTTACTACCGTTCCCCTTTCCATTTCCTTTTCCCTCTCCCATTCTCATTACCCTTAGCCATTCCTTTTCATTTTTCCTTTCCCTAGGAAACCGGGTTGAAAAAGAGAGCTCTATATTGAAATCTGTTTTCCACTTTTCATTTGATACCAATATTGCTGACAACCATTCCGGGGCATCCGTGTCCACTTTTTTACCCATAACTGGGTACCAGTCATAAGCCCTGGCCAACTCCTATCATCTGATCCAGTATTGCTCAACAGTATTCCGAGGTCATCTGGGCCCACGATTTGACCCATATCGGGAGCCCGGCCTGGGAATCATAATGAATACAGTGCTATGTAAAATCCCTGCTCAATACCTTTCATTTGATACAAATATCGTCCAAAAATGGTCAGGGAAAAACTGGGACCACGTTTTAACCGTATCGACCCATGTAAAGGCCACATAAGATGATCAATATACAAGTAGAGCTATAGATGGCGCCACAGGCTGCATATATATTTAGTAGAGCTCAAAAGTATTCTTCATTCCCATCCACTTACCCTAAAGTATTGGCTGGACCATGTTTTGTGTTATATAATTCCTCAAGGCGTGGTATTGTCAAAAATTTCTTCATTGAAACACCATTCTCCAACAGCAGTTTCACAAAATCTATTCTATCGTGCTCAAGCGCCTGCATCATTGCCTCATCCAATGCGCCTAAAGGTATTCAATAATGTAACAGAAAGTAAATATTTAAATGTCAAAAGCACAAGTTTAATGATAAGTGCAATGCAATGAAAGCAAATGTCATTAGGCAAATATCAATTTGCTTGGAAAACGCCTTAAGAATGTTAATTAACTTTTGAAGTTCATTAATACAAGAGAAAAGTCAACAAAAGGAAAGATGTAGGGAGGGAAAGAAATTTTCACAGCAACAAATTAAACTTAAACGAAAGTTTCGTAAGCAATTACGGCTATTCGCGCTGTGATAAAAATTTTTGATTTACATATATTGTTGCTGTCTTACCATGCGGCCACTCTTGTCCATAGACAAATATTTCGCTGCGCGCAATATCGACGCGATTCCATGTCAATGCCAAACTCAATTGTTCCGGTGGACTCAAGTGTTGCGATTTGAATAGCGCCGTTAATATAGTTTGATCCAATTCCTGTGCTTCACCCTCAGGCTTCTCTTGTATGCGAAAGACAGTTATCTGTTTTTATGTGCAGTAGGAGGAAAATGTTAGAAAATAAATTAAGTAAAGAATTTTTACTTGCGATAGGAAGCAAAGTTTTTGGGCTATGAATTTTAAATGTTATGAATTGTTTATCTTAAGTGGAATAGCATCGTTTAGTTTATTTGGGATCATCATCGTTGTTTAGGAGTTTTTTTTAGCCAGATGTGATATGCAAGAAAATTGAAAATAAACATTTTAACGACTGCAAGAAAGTTTAGAAGGTGCTTATGTATATACATACATACATCGAAACGGCAGCAGAAATCGCCATCAAAACTGAAATCAAATTCTAACTCAATTTGAATTGGAAATCGGATTCGAAATTGGAATTGAAAATCAGTTTAAAGTAAAATTGAAACTGAAAGTGAAATCGAAATAGAAATTGAAACCGGAGCTGTTATTTAATGATAAAAAATATTAATGATTACACTGGATCACAAAATGAAATTTTTTGTCTGTACTTTGGACGTGACCATCCTATCTATATGTAAAATCGGTCGCTGATTCCGAAAATCGGGCTCATTTTTAATTCTATGGGAAGGTTTTTGAGATATCGGCAATTTACCGTTATTTGGCCACTGGCTCCACTTAATACTGTATACCTTTTTAACGCAGTGAGCTATCTTCCTCGGAGTGACACTCAACGAAAGAAAATTAAATTTCCTTTTCATAACATTCATAACACAACAGTAGATAAAAGCCCATTTACGGGTATAACATGCATAGAATATACCCGTGCAGAGGCATTGCGCGACTTGGATGTATTTACTTGATCGCCTATAACTTTTCTATTTTACCATGGATTTTCTTCGTTGATAGCTTATCTTTTTCCCAATAGAATGGAGCTTCACGTAAAGGAGTAAAGCCGAAGGTGAAGACATTGGTTTAAAAGATATTGCCTGACAAATTCAATTTTTTCTTCAAAAAATCGTAAAAAATCGAAAAAATTCAAATTGAATCGTCAATATTTCAGAAACTATAAGAGTTACAGAAAAATGTTGTAGCAGCGATGAAAAGGAAATTTAATTTTCTTTCGTTGAGTGTCACTCCAAGGAAGATAGCTCACTGCGTTAAAGAGGTATACAGGATTAAGTGGAGCCATTGGCCAAATAACGGTAAATTGCCGATATCTCAAAAACCTTCCCATAGAATTAAAAATGAGCCCGATTTTCGGAATCAGCGACCGATTTTACATATAAATAGGATGGTCGCGTTCAGAGTATTTTTTGGCTGTAGAGCAGTGTTATTAATTAAGGCATGTTTATTTTTTGTCACTCTTTAATGATTAAATACGATTTTTTCAGATTTTGATTGACTAATAGTTAATTAACTTAAAAAAGTACATTAATTAAACGACTTATTAATTTTAATTGCATGATTATTTTGATTTTTAAATTATTTTTTGTTTTTTCATTACACCATTAATAAAATTTATTATTTTCAATTATTTTTAATTTTTTTATTGATTACAAATTTTAATAATTATTATTCAAAGCCTGTTTAATTTTTGTAACTCTTTAATGATTAAATACGATTTTTTCAGATTTTGATTGACTAATTAGCTTAAAAAAGTACCCACATTTATTAATCGAAAAATTAATTTAATCACGTGTTTATTTTGATTTTTTTTATTATTTTATAATTTTTTTAATTACATTATTTATTCAATTATTTAGCATTTTTTATTGATTAAAAATTTATTAATTAGTATTTAAAGCATGTTTTGTTTTTGTTACTATTTAATGCTTAAATGCTTAATTAACTTAAAAAATTACATTAAAAAATCATTAAATAACAATTATTTGATCATTTTCAATGATTTCTGACTTTTTATTTGCATGCCTTATTAATTAATCCACTAATTTGTTCCATAACGAATTAATTAGTCGATTAATTAATGCATATTTAATTAATTAATCGTTTAATTAATTTTTATTGTGAATAACGGTAAAGCTTTGCCTTTTTTTAAAAATAATTCAAAATAATCACATTAAAAAAATAATCTCATAAATGAAAATAATCGTGCATTTAAAATAAATTACAAAATTCTACAAAAAAATAATTAAGCGATTAAAAATAATCATACATTTGAAAAAATAATATTAATTTTGATTATATGATTACTTGTGATTACTTTTTTAATTACTATTAATCATGATTATTTTTTATATTTTTTTTATTTAATTGATTATTAATTCACAGGTTAATGCAAGAAAACTAAAATAATCATCAATATTAACAATCCAAAAGCAATTAATCATTACTAATTCTAGCCGGAATGTAACACGTTTGATTTAAACTGATATTGAATTGAATTAAATCAGTTAAAAAGTGAAATGGAAATGGAAATTTGTGGTCAAAATAAAATCAAAGTGGAAAATTAATTGGAGCTCCCATTTTAATTGAAATTAAATTAAAACTAAAGTTGAAATTTTCCTTGAAATCGAAATTGAAGTTCAAATTGAATCACAAACTGAAATCTATATTGAAATTGAAGACTATATTGAAATCGAATTGCAATCGAATAACTAGTAAATAGTCACAGGCTGCATTGTTAAAATCATTATTTTTATTATATTCGTCTTTGAAACACAACTGGTTATAAAATGTTATTTGTTAGCCTATTTATGTAGCAATACATTTTAAAATGCTATGAAAAGCAAACAGAAGTACTCTTTCGACTGTAGTAGATATTAATTGGTTTCAATATCATTGGTATTCTTGAATACCAAATTGAAATTTTAAGGCAACTTTTTTCCAAATCCTTTGACTTTGTGGACTCTTTGATATGCAGTAGAATATTTAAAGTGCCTAGAGTAGGACAAAACATGCATAAAGTCGCAGCGACAAAGTCAACTGCAAACTTTGCAGACAATTGAAAGTGAGTAAGTAAAAAGCCAAAGGCGCTCAAAACAAGTACATACATACATAGTTTTCCAATTTCTCATCGCTTTCTTTATTCATAGCAGAAAATGTGGTTAGAAAGATGACTCAACAAGTCAATTATACCTAGATATTTTGTTAAAAAATATATGAACATAAATACATACATATGGGTATGCACGTATTTCTATGCACTTACCAAATTTTTATTTCGTGTACATTGTAAAAGTTCTTGATAAAGTTTTTCCGCTTGATCGAAGCCAACCTCAAATGTTTTTTGTATTGTTGTTATTAAGTAATCACGCATGGACTCCAGCACTGGCTGTTCCTCGCCATCGGAGGCGTATCTGTAATGCGTACAAGAACAAGAACGAGAGAGAGAGAGAGAGAGAAGGGAGTTTTTTTAATATAAAATTTTATTCAATATTCAAAATTGTTTATTACACGCGTGCTTCACAATTTATACGCAGCAGAAGTGCGCGTTCAATTTATAATCAGTCAAAATTAACATGAAACTGCCAAGCAAGTTACAAGGCTTGAACGCCAAAAAGTATGCTTGAATTTCTTAAGCTGCTACATTTGGCACGTGCCACTCAAATCTTCGTGTTTGCTATTGTTGTAGGCAAATTTAGGCTTAGCAGAATTGAAAATGAACCTAACCTTTGACAATTGATTACACACCTTGCCATTTCTGGCTAAAAAAAGCAATAACATTTTAACTTGAACATCTGTCAGGTATGTATATTTTATATAACAGTTACAAAAGCATTGGTGTAAATTTCACTGGAATTCTTTACCGACATTTTTGGAATTCATGCGCAACTTTTTACGAGATTGCTGATGTTGATTTCTACTTTCAGGCGCTACCTTTTATTCAACCACAATAATTTCTGTAATAGAAACCAAGAGCACGAGCCTTTTTGTAAATATTGATTGAACAAAAAATGCCAAAAGAGCTTATGAGTGCTTTTTGTATGAATCTGTTTAAAAATACATATACACTTAACGTTTTCTTAAGCATTAAATGCACAACAAATTTACAGCTTATTTTAAATATTATCAGAAAATAGAAAAATGGCGAGTAAAAAGGCGAATGTGCTTAGTTTGTGAAACCCCGTAAGAGTAGATTAATCGCTGCCAAAAACCGCAAAGCCTTGCAGAAAAACCCTTGGATTCTTAGTGTTTTTTTTTTTATTGGTGTGGAGTTCGAGCTTAAGTATGCATCACATGAGCCTGACTAATCCGACACTAAGTGTCACAAAATGCACAAACAATTTCTTGCATCTTAACCACTTTCCTTTTGTTTTTTTTTTAAATCTTCGTTAATCACCGTAACCCCGTTCAAGCTAAGACTTTATCTTGAATAACCTAATAATTTTTTTTTTGTCGGTGGCTTGTATTTATTTTGCATAGACATTAAATTTATGGAAAAGAAGTTTTAATGAAAAAAAAAGGGTTTAATGAGCTATGCTCTTTAGGTAAGCATTGAAGGTGTTTATGACTTCCAAAAATATTTCATGCTCCCATTTACCTTCACGCTCTTGCTTCCTCCCAGCGGCGAAAATGTTGCTTACAGAATCGATTAAGTTGTGCACACATTTAAGGCTGTAATGCACACCACCTCATATACAGATCTGTTATACATTTTCATAAACATGGCCGCAAATGTATAGTGAGCGCCTACACGTTACATATCACTAACTAGCATACATTGTAAGCTGTAGGTAGGCAGTTCGAATCCTACTTCGTCAACGTTGTAAGGTGAATGTAGGCGGACTGAATACAACTCCGTTTACAGGGTAAGTTGTAGGTAAGCACCTCGAATCTTCTTTAGTTAGCTTACCTTGTAAGGTTAACGTAGGCGGACCGAATATAATTCCGCTTAAATTGTAAGCTGTAGGTAGGCAGATCGAATCTACCTTCGCTTACCTTGTAAGCTGGATGTAGGCGGACTGAATACAATTCCGCTTACATTGTAAGTTGTAGGTAGGCACCTCGAATCTTCCTTATCTTACCTTGTAAGGTGAATGTAGGCGGATTGTACACAATTCCGTTTACATTGTAAGCTGTAAGTAGACATTTCGAATTCAAAAACCACCACTACCCCCACTAATCATATGTATGTACATATGCAATGACTTTCAGATAATACTGCAAAGAAATTTACACAAAGGGCTAATGACTGCTTCACACATAGGCTTGCCCAGCCAATTTATGCTGGGACTGCTACTACACCTTTTTCAGTTTATATTCAGAAAGTTGCAATTGATATTCAGAAAATTAAAATTCATATTCATAATTTCCATTTCATATTCAGAAAATTACAATTCATATTCAGAATTTCCATTTCATATTCAGAAAGTTGCAGTTCATATTCAGAAAATTAGAATTGATATTCAGAAAATTACAATTGATATTCGGAAAATTACAATTAATATTCAGAAAGTTACAGTTCATATTCAGAATTTCCATTTCATATTCAGAAAGTTGCAATTGATATTCAGAAATTTACATTTCATATTCAGAAAGTTACAATTCATATTCAGAAGCTTCATTTCATATTCAGAAAGTTACAATTGATATTCAGAAAATTACAATTGATATTCAGAAAATTACAATTGATATTCAGAAAATTGAAATTGATATTCAGAAAATTAAAATTGATATTCAGAAAATTACAATTGATATTCAGAAAATTACAATTGATATTCAGAAAATTAAAATTGATATTCAGAAAATTGTTCAGGTATTTTTTTATACCTTGCATTCAAGGAAAATCTAACACGTTGGATGCATTGTATAGCTTCACATGGATGCAGGCTTTATGTATGTCGGACTTTTGGAAAAACTGATTGGACCTGGAGGGAGAGGAAGAGGATGAAGAAGACAGCCCCGGGGAGAAAGAGAGTCAGAAATGAAAAACCTTTCCACAAATAAACACGGCAACGAACACTGTAATTCTTTATTTTCATACAACGCAAAATATTCACATAGTAACAATATATGTAGAAAGTGTAAAAAAAATTATGTTAAGTATTTAGCGGAGGGTAAGGCTACAATTAACTTTCAGCCAGGTTAGCACCTGCTCAACCTGGTCTGCTGTAAGCTTTCGCGGCTTTTTACCGCCGGCACTTTGTTTTTCCAGTCTTCCACTTACAGCCCAAGTGTAGGCCGTTTTGTAGCGATTTGGCTAGGGTTGGCCAATCCTCCCCTTTGTTAGCGGCATTGACAATGCGCTCCCTGTCCATCAAGGAGTAAGACTTGTAAGTGCTCCTTTCAATATCTTCGGTGTCTGGAAAAAAACAATGAATTGTTAAAAACGGTTCTGAAAAACCTTGCTCAAGTTGAAATACTTACCATTAATTGAAGCTCTGCATATTGCGCAGAGCTTGGGAACTGTCATGAGCAGCACATACATATGTATACAATATATAATTTACACTCGTACAGTGAAATTTTCTGAATATCACTTTTAATTTTCTGAATATCAATTTTAATTTTCTGAATATCAATTGTAATTTTCTGAATATCAATTATAATTTTCTGAATATCAATTGTAATTTTCTGAATATGAATTTGAATTGTCTGAATATCAATTTTAACTTTCTGAATATGAAATAAACATTCTGAATATGAATTGCAACTATCTGAATATGAATTGTAACTTTCTGAATATCAATAGTAACTTTCTGAATATCATTTGTAATTTTCTGAATATTAACTGCAACTTTCTGAATATCAATTGTATTTTTCTGAATATCAATTGTAAATTTCTGAATATAAACTGTAACTTTCTGAATAAGAATTATAATTTTCTGAATATGAAATGGAAATTCTGAATATGAATTTCAACTTTCTGAATATGAAATGGAAATTCTGAATATGAATTGTAACTTTCTGAATATCAATTGTAATTTTCTGAATATAAATTGTAACTTTCTGAATATAAACTGAAAAAGGTGTAGTATGTATTTAAGGAAACGTGCATAATTAGGGAAACTTAAGAAAAACCCACATAAAACACCTAAAGAAAACAGCGAAATCCGCCAATAATCCAATATATGTATCTACATACATAGGGAGATCGTCCATGAAGAGTCGTGCATTTTTTTAGCACTCAGATCAATTTTTAACAATTTTATTCTACATATCAGCGCTTGATTCAGAAACGAATTTGTAACAAAAAAAAATCTTCAATGTGATTGCTATTTTGCTTCTACGGAATTCCCGAATTTATTATACATAGCAACACAACAAGAATGAAATTTTAAGAAAAACAGAAAAATTAACAAAATTCATTTCTGTTTGCTTTTGTGCTTGTTGACTTTGTAAGCATTTTTTTACTTTCTCTCCCCTTTGAGCTGCTGAAAGGCATTGGATAAAAAAATCTACTTCTTTTCAGCTCTACATCTTTTGCTAACAGCCACAGATATTCTGCGAACTTTTATATTTAGCACATTTTAATAGGCTTAATTTGCTTGAAAATTTCAGCATGGAAATATTGCAGCTAGTTCAAGCTGAGATTTAGCTGGCTGTTTAGATGATGTTAAGCAAATGTATAAAGCTAAAGAGAATAAAAAATCCATCCAAGCACTACCCGCTGAAGGTAGAAGAAGGCGAAAAAAGAGGAGGTAGATCTCTACTACTTATATTTATAAAAATAAGTTAGAGAAGGAATTGCCTTCGCTCAGTACTACTAATTTATTAATACAATTAAAAATTCAATTAAAATAAAAATTTCGTGCTAAGCACTAAAAACTCTTACTACTAATTTACGTTAGTTAACACGAAACAAAATCAACTGACGCGCTTAATTGTAGGTCGTCTAGACGGTTAAGCGCCAATTAGGCAGAAAAAGAAACAGACTGTGTACAAAATTTGCGAAAGCGACCTAGAACTAATATATACGTACATTCTTTTAAATTTCATTAAATAATGTGATTAAACAATTTTCTTTTACAAGATATTATTTAAAGAAATATACAAGAAAACACAAAAAACGCAAAATATGCTAATTTTACACAAGTCGCTTGCCTAATTTTAATACGCTTAACAGCGGTAGGAGATTGTAAAATTAATAAAGAAGACCTTTTTGTGTCACCAAAAACACACGTCTATAAAATTAGTATGCAGCCAAGTATTGTAATAAACGCTAACAACCACTTACTACCAACACCACTTGCAATCAAACGATAAACGCTGCCGGTGGCGCAAGTGAACATAAACGTCTTATAAGTAAACTAAAGTAACAAACTGTGTATTCTGAAATATATAAGTTTTCATGCTGAACAAATAAGCAAAGCAAACAAAAAGTTATGTGTGTGTGTGTGTGTGTGTGTGTGTGCGACTAAGTTTAGCTCAGCGGTTAAAAGTTGAACATTATTTGATGTACACAGTTATGCACTTCTTCTTTGCTATAATGCAACAACAAGCAAGTTTAAGTAATTTTTCTAAAGAGTTGTGCGTTAGATGGTATGGTTTCAAAACCATAAATTAGTAAATTAATTTATGCATGAAGGCATAAGCAACTAATATACATATAAGTATTATTTTCACTTTTATAATTTGGGTGCAGAATAGTAAACAAACAATATGAAGTTAATATTGATTGGGTTATGATATAATGAAAAAAATTAGCAACGCAAAGTACAAAACAAGTAAAATAAAATTAATTAAAACCGAAAGCTAAATTAAATTCAACATCGAAATCGTAAACGAATTTTGTAAAAAAGACAAGATGTGGAATGGAATGGAATAGAATTGTGGCAGACTGTGAAAACTAAGTCTTTCCCAAGCATTCAGGCATATTTGCCCATTGCCCTTACGGCCTTTAGAAAGTATCCAAGCTTCGTTGTTAATAGTTTTCAGTTACTTTTTTTTTACTTTTGCAAATCTAAAACAATATAACTTAACAAGCTCATTGAGACAGATAATAGGCTACAACCACACCGAAGCCAAAGCAAGCGTATAACATGCGATCTGCTTGCTTAGATCTCAATTCTCCAAAAGATAGTTGCTTGTAAGGGATAACCCACATAGCATTTGGAAGATCGTTTTATGAAAACTGATTATATCGAATCTTTTTCGATCCCCTTTGATGATCAAAAACTGATTAATCACTTATGCGATTTGAATAAGACTCGAAAATGAGTCAGACCAGCGATTGAAAAGTGATTTTATTTTTTGTCATATAAAAATCACCTAACTGAGCCTTTTTCGATCTCCTTTGCTGATTAAAAAAAAAAATAATTTACCACAAATTGATCATGCCAAAGATAGAAATAGATTAGAAAAAAAAAATATTCCTTAGCCAGCCTAGTACATAAAGCTATCATTTAAAAAAAAAAAAATCAGAGAATTTTATATTAGATTTCGTTATTGATTATTTCGAATGTTGTAGAGCAGGAACATATGGATGCATGTCTTCCGTGTTGCCGTATATGAGAGTGCCAAACAGCGCATATGCATTTTCATAGGAGTCATATATGCATTGAAATTTTTTTATCTTAAACTCCTTATTTGCTCAGTGGTGCCAGATTGAGGGAAATTTCCCTTATTGAGGGATATTTCACCGCAAAATTTTTAAAGAGGGAAAAAAGGGACATTTTGTTGTCGTCCATATAAAAAAAGGGATTTTTTGGTTGCCGAACTGTTTACATACATACATACATATGTATAATTTATAGTATAACTTAAAATAAGCAAAAGTATAGTACACTCAGGGAAAAAAATTATAAAAACATAAGAAAACGTGCTTAAAATGGGCGAAAACGTATTTAAAAGTGATGTAAAACCAACATTTTTATTTTAAAAATGTTCATTGTAAAATTTTTGAATCAAGAAAAAATATTTTAAATTTAAAAATGTTTATTTTTATTTTAAGCACCATGAGAAAAAACGCTGCAGTGTTCTCTATATCATTTTCTCTTCCGGATTCGAAATTGAATCCAACGGCATTCTCTTCATCTTCTCTCAATCCGAGTCCCAACTGCAAAAATATAGCCTCCGCTTGTTCTCCTCTTCTTTTCTACTTCGCCTTAACTGTTTGCTATCTTTATTTGTCATTCCCCATATTCTCCTTTTTCTTCTTTATTTTATATTCTCCTCCGGATTCGAACCATGAAATCAACCTGAAATTCATTCCAACGCCATCACATAGTTGAACATTAAACATTATATTGAATTGTAGTAACCTATTTATACTTCCCTTTTCCTAAAAAAGAATCTATGAATTATATGAATCATTGTAAAAACAAAATTTAAAAAAATCGATTCTCATTATTGTTTTTGTTGGATTTCTCATAAAAAAATATTTTCTCATAAAGAAATTTTGAACAAAGAGCGAGTTTTTGAATCAACATTCATTTCCATTTTTAATTTAAGTATGTTTCTTTTTAAATCTAAAATGCATTTTTACTTTAAAAATTTCATTCTTAATTCAAAAGTTTCATTTTTAATTTAAACATTTTCATTGTTAAAATAAAAATAGTTTGGTTTAAAAGGTGCATTATAAAAACAAAAATTTTATTTTTGATTTTAAAATGCTACTTTTCCCTGAGTGTATAACTTAAAATAATGAAAAACTCCCATTCAGTGTATGAATACACACGCTTTCGCGTTAACTTATGCAATGCAAAAAGGAGTCGGTTACATACACACATGCATACAAGTAAACATATAGCGAACTACACTGCGTATACGTAACTTGTTTACATAAATACATACATGCAGGTGACACTAATAAAAGCATGTAAATAATCGCCACTCTTAGGTAATTTATTTTTCATTGTTTTTTCGTGTTAACCTGCAATTTAATTAATTTTTTTTCTGTTTATCATGTCATACATTATTAATTTACTTTATTTACTACCATTTTCATTCAATATAAAAAGTTTAAGTTTAATACAACTCTATTTCTTATATAATTTTGTTACACATAATAGTTCATGTCTTGCTTGTTTCTGTTGTTAATTACTTGAGGTTTTCTATTATGTACCTCATCCTCTACAATCTGTTGCGCACCGCCCTCAACAACAACTTGATGTCGTAGAAAATAAAGCAGAAGATGTTTCAGCCAAAACCACTTAAATGAAATTTGTTACAAAATATATCGCACGTTTTATGCACAAGGGATTTAACTAAAAAAAAAATTTTTTTGGGAAAACGCAAATAAAGTTTTATAATTTCAAATAGTTTCCTTCTACGGCTAACTACAAAATCACTTCTATTTCCGCCATTTTTATCTTTTTGAGTATTTTATAATACTAGACTCAAAGGCCCGTTTATGCAATAGGGATTTAACTGAAAAATTTTTTTTTGGGAAAACGCAAACCAACTTTTATAATTCCAAAGAGTTTCCTTCTACGGCTAACTACAAAATCACTTTTATTTCCGCCATCTTATTTAATATCTTTTTCCGCCATTTATCTTTTTGAGTATTTTATAAGACTAGACGCAAAGGCACGACCCAGTTATTGAAATATATGGCAAAATCCCAGAAATCGAAAATTTCGAGTTAAATCCCTATTGCATAAAACGGGCGATATGTAGCCTTTTGTTCGCTTATTTTCAAACAAATCTATTTGTTAGTTCATTTGCTATAAATTCTTTGGTTTGAGGTTTTACATTCAGTCACAGCTTGTTTGTTTAATTTCCCACATAACATTTTATGATTTAGTGATTTAAAATAATGGAATATGCGCTCATTTTCTGAGCATAAAAGAGTCTTTCGTTGGAAGAAAATGGTACACTACGTCCAACTCTTCTCGGGGAGTCGTTTTCGAGTCTAGTTTTAATCGTATTTTTTTATCATTTTCGAGTCACTTTCGATTTTGAATCTTATTTTGGTAATTCTTGAATCGTTTTCTGATCGTTTTTGAATCTTTTTGGGGTAATTTTTCTTCGTTTTTCTGATAATTTTCGATTGGATTTCTAGTCTTTTTTGGGTAATTTTTCAATCGTTTTTCTGTTCAATTTCGAACATTTTCTGGGTCGTAACTTTCTGATCAATTTCTAATAATTTTCTAATACTTTGTACACATGTTCCTATCATTTTTGGGTCATTTTACAACCGCATTTCTTTCCCATCTTCTATCCTCTTACATATTCTACTCTTATCTTTACCAATATCGCAAAAAGAACCTCCGCGGTCACCCACATTTTGGTTGGAACTTTTGAAACAGATTTTTAGCCTACAATAATATTAAGCAAATACAGTGATGCCAGATAATCTCCGCTAAAATTCCCACAGTAATTGGAAAAAAATCCCTAATTTCCCACATTTTAAATAAAAAAAATCTCACAAAATTCCCACCGAATTTAAAGCATTTCATATATAAGAGGCAAATACAGTTTTTTAATAGCTAAAAGTTGTACAAATAATTTGCATTGTGCAAGTGAATATGATTTTTGTTGATTTTAAAGTTGAAGCAATTGATATTTTCGGATTGAAAGGCAACTTGTACGCATGTGTGTATGTAAACATATAGCGAACTACACTGCGTATACGTAACTTGTTTACATAAATACATACATGCAGGTGACACTAATAAAAGCGTGTAAATAATCGCCACTCTTAGGTAATTTATTTTTCATTGTGCACATTCGTACTGTATTATTAATAATCGAAAGCATTTTGGAGAATTGGGAGCCACTTAAAAGCTATTTTCGCCTGGCCTCATTTTAAGATAAGCGTAAAAAAGCAGAAACGATTTATGAAGAATTGGAAGGCATTCAAAACAAGGCTTATTTTAGATTTTTGAAGTACGTTCTTAACTTTTTCAATGAATTTAACGAATTGTTCCAAAGCCGAAATGTACTTATACACCGACTAGGGCAAGAAGCTAAGACACTTGTGTTGAAAATTGCAAGAAATTTCTTAAAACCCGACTTTTTTACAATTCCGTGTGAATGACAGCTAAAAGTTTTGGAACTTCCAACTCCGTATTTACTTGATATGCATAACGTTTACGTTGGTTATGAATGCGAAGATATTTTGTCAAATTTAAATTTGGAGGAAAATATTGTATTCAAAAAAAGTGATTGCGCTTTTATGAAGCTTCTACTTTTCAGATAATATCACGTTTTTCATTTGACGGTGTTTTCGAAGAATTGCAGTTTTTAGATCCCGATATTGTTCTTGATTTCTCTAAAAACAATCGTGTATCACTTCTTGCTCTAACTAAAAAATTAAATCTTAATCCTGATCTCACAGAATCGGAATACAAAAGTATTTGTATAGTTTTAACCGAACCACAAAAAGACGATTTAAAAAAATTACCTATTGATGTAATGTGGATTAAAATAATAAACTTTAAAAACTATAATGACAACTTTTTGTTTCATAACTTAAAGCAAGTGGTTGAAATTGTACTCACGTTAACCCATTCAAACGCTGAATCAGAAAGAATATTTTCAATTGTAACGGATGTTAAATGTAAAAAGCGAAATAAACTATCTAGCGATATGTTAAATGATATAAGTAAAGTAAAAGTTGCCTTCCAATCCGAAAATATCAATTGCTTCAACTTTAAAATCAACAAAAATCATATTCACTTGCACAATGCAAATAATTTGTACAACTTTTGGCTATTAAAAAACTGTATTTGCCTCTTATATATGAAATGCTTTAAATTCGGTGGGAATTTTGTGAGATTTTTTTTATTTAAAATGTGGGAAATTAGGGATTTTTTTCCAATTACTGTGGGAATTTTAGCGGAGATTATCTGGCATCACTGTATTTGCTTAATATTATTGTAGGCTAAAAATCTGTTTCAAAAGTTCCAACCAAAATGTGGGTGACCGCGGAGGTCTTTTTGCGATATTGGTAAAGATAAGAGTAGAATATGTAAGAGGATAGAAGATGGGAAAGAAATGCGGTTGTAAAATGACCCAAAAATGATAGGAACATGTGTACAAAGTATTAGAAAATTATTAGAAATTGATCAGAATGTTACGACCCAGAAAATGTTCGAAATTGAACAGAAAAACGATTGAAAAATTACCCAAAAAAGACTAGAAATCCAATCGAAAATTATCAGAAAAACGAAGAAAAATTACCCCAAAAAGATTCAAAAACGATCAGAAAACGATTCAAGAATTACCAAAATAAGATTCAAAATCGAAAGTGACTCGAAAATGATAAAAAAAATACGGATAAAACTAGACTCGAAAACGACTCCCCGAGAAGAGTTGGACGTAGTGTACCATTTTCTTCCAACGAAACACTCTTTTATGATCAGAAAATGAGCGCATATTCCATTATTTTAAATCACTAAATCATAAAATGTTATGTGGGAAATTAAACAAACAAGCTGTGACTGAATGTAAAACCTCAAACCAAAGAATTTATAGCAAATGAACTAACAAATAGATTTCTTTGAAAATAAGCGAACAAAAGGCTACATATCGCCCGTTTTATGCAATAGGGATTTAACTCGAAATTTTCGATTTCTGGGATTTTGCCCTATATTTCAATAACTGGGTCGTGCCTTTGCGTCTAGTCTTATAAAATACTCAAAAAGATAAATGGCGGAAAAAGATAATAAATAGAAGTGATTTTGTAGTTAGCCGTAGAAGGAAACTCTTTGGAATTATAAAAGTTTGTTTGCGTTTTCCCAAAAAAAAAATTTTCAGTTAAATCCCTATTGCATAAAACGGGCGATATAATATATATAGGGATTTAACTCGAAATTTTCGATTTCTGGGATTTTGCCATATATTTCAATAACTGGTTAGTGCCTTTGAGTCTAGTATTATAAAATACTCAAAAAGGTAAAAATGGCGGAAATAGAAGTGATTTTGTAGTTAGCCGTAGAAGGAAACTATTTGAAATTATAAAACTTTATTTGCGTTTTCTCAAAAAAAATATTTTTTTGAGTTAAATCCATATTGCATAAAACGTGCGATATATTTTGTAACAAATTTCATTTAAGTGGTTTTGGCTGAAACATCTTCTGCTTTATTTTCTACGACATCAAGTTGTTGTTGAGGGCGGTGCGCAACAGATTGTAGAGGATGAGGTACATAATAGAAAACCTCAAGTAATTAACAACAGAAACAAGCAAGACATGAACTATTATGTGTAACAAAATTATATAAGAAATAGAGTTGTATTAAACTTAAACTTTTTATATTGAATGAAAATGGTAGTAAATAAAGTAAATTAATAATGTATGGCATGATAAACAGAAAAAAAATTAATTAAATTGCAGGTTAACACAAAAAAAGGAACAAAATACACAATTTCAGTCCCAAAATATACAAAATGCAATTAAAACTTAAATGAAAAGGCTTTGAAAAATTAACAGCACAAAAAAAAACATTTTTTGCAGAAATTTCAGAAAGAGAGTAAGAGGCTAAACTAAAATAGTAATTATTCTAAAATAACGTTTGCAAAACCTCACTGTCGATTGCATAAAAAGATGCCCAAAAGAAAAAATAGATCCAATTAATATAGAGCACACCCTTTTTAATTAACTGCAATATTTACTTTATGTTCAGTAACCTTTTTGTTAACACTTTTAACACAATCAAACCAAACAATATTTCTCAGTTAATTGAAGGCAAACTTTAGATAAGTTCAGAGTATGCTATTAATTAGAAATTTATGAAGAAATAGAAACAAAGCCTCGCAAAAACAGACATAGATGGAGCAGACATATGTATGTACTTACCTAACAACATACACACGCACATATGTACATATAAAAACATTCACACAAAACTCGCCTCGACGAGTGAGTAAAGTGTAGCCAGAGGGGCCAAATGCGATTGAAAATAATGTCAAAAGCTAAGTGAACAGTCATGACCAACAAACAACTTAAAGTTTTGGTGGCAAACCAATATATGTTTTCTGGCTAACTTGTTTAAGCTGGGTCAACACACAGGAGATGCGTATTTTGATCAAGATGACTGGTTTGAACTTTTATGTATCGTAATTTGCAGCAGCAAAAAAAAAAAAAAACAATAAAATTGAGTCTGAATTTTGGCTAAAAATATATGTATATGGTAAGATTTCTGGTAAGAAACATAAGGTATTACCAATGCATAGATGAATAAACACAAGCTTAATATAAGGGACGACCTAAAAGCAAGATATAAGCACTGCTTTCTATTATTTATTCTAATTCACTTACTTGTGCACGAATGCTATCAGATCGGCGGCACGACCCGAACCATCACATACCACCACCGGCACTGGCGGCGTATCTGTCACATACTCCAGTACAGCGCGCACCGTATTTGTGCCACCTTCGATGACGAGACACACAACCGGTGTGCTGGAATGTGTAACTGAAATGAAAAAAATTAGCAAAATTAAACAGAATACACAGAAAAAATTTAGAGCAATGAAAATGCTAGAATTTTTGCGAAATTTCAGTTGTTTAATTCCCAACTTGCTTCCAATTGTTATTGTTTGTTTGTCATTTCCCAGAAATTATCCTAACAATACAGTTCTGAGTGCATTCGTGCATACAAAATTGCAATTTTCAATAATCGCTTGTCGCTGCATGTCGTTTTAAGCATTCAAACACAAACACAAACGCGTATACATATAGGCACACACATGACCACGCATGCATCACAGAACTGATAAGTACACACATAAGTACAAAATGTGTACTACTGTGTTTGTTCGATTGTGCATTTCCAGCAAACCAGCCAAATCATTCAACCGCGAGGAGCTTATTATATACATATCTACTCTGAAAAAAATACCCGTAGTTAACTCAACAACTTTCCGCTGTTGAATCTCCGTCTTTGATTCAACAGCAAAAGTATTTGTTTTAACGGCAAAGTTTTTGATTCAACAACTTTCCATAGTTAATTCAAAGACGGGCGTTTTTGATTCAAAAACTCTGCTTGCAACTTGCTGTTGAAAAATTTTGAAGTAAATAAAAAATAGAAAATTGTTTTTTTCAAACTCGTTCAATTAATTTAAATTTTCAGGAAAAATATATACATATATGTACATATATGCAATATATAATTACAAATAAAGGTAAGTCACAATAATATTATTTATATATTATTATAATATATTAAAATTATATGTACATACATATATACGTTGAAAAATTTATTTTGTATTTTCAGATTAAATATGTTTGATTATCCCGTTTTTCCGATAGCAAGCAATCGAACGAGCCAAATCTGCAGGTAAAACTTGTCGGCGATGAGAAAATAATCAAGTTATTCTTGTCGTGGGAGTTATGTACAGGTGCATTGATGCAGTTCAATGAATGCGGTATCAAAAATATTGAACTGCTTGCAATGATGCACTCCCACGACATCGACGAAATATTAAATAAAAAAGAACTCATCGCCGACAGGATAAAATTCCGCAAACCTACAAATGCGGCGGTCGGAAAACAATAAACAATGTGTTATGAAATAATAAAAAAAATAAGTTGAGTTTATGTGTTTGTGTTTGTGTAAAAAGCCCTGCAGACAGTGATAGTCATTTTATATATAATTTGAGGCGCACGATTGATGTATAATTCTGTCACACACTGCCTACAAGTTTCCATAATTTTTATATGGACGGTGTGAAAAATGTGATGAAAACCTTTGTGTCCGTGTCTCTTTTCATCAATCGCGTTGTTCAAATGATGTATCAAATGACCATCACTTGTTTGGTGAAACCGGGCCTTAGTATTAATATTACTATGTAAACATATATATTATATAAAAAAAATAAAATAAAATAAAATAATATCTATTATATTAAAAAAAAAATTACTATTGTTTACAATTTTTTTGATGTTAACTTAAAAGCGTAATTATTTGCTTCAATGGTGCCCGTTTTTGGACCAAAAACTTTTGCTGTTAGTTCAAAAGCAAAAATTGTTAGCTTAAATACGAAAAGTATTTAAATCAACGGTGCTCGCTTTTGGACTAAAAAATTTTGCTGTTAATTCAAAAGCAAACACTGTTAACTTAAATGTAAAAGTATTTCATTCAAAAGTTTCCGTTGTTAACTTAAATACGAAAAGTATTTGAATCAAAAACGCTCACATCTTTGAAACAACAACGGAGCGTTGTTGGGCACATTTCAACTGCGGAAAGTTGTTAATTTAACTGCAAAAGTCTTTGTATTTACAACGCTTTTTTTTCAGAGTACTCATTTACAAGCTATCATATTAGTGGCAGTATGCGCGTGTGGTGCGCGAGCGTGGCTTTAGCGCATAAAGACTATTGCTCATTAGCTCATTGTCAATGATAAATGGCGAAATGGCAGTTAAAACTCAATACCGTATACCAAATAGGACGTACAAGTACGTCATTTGACATATATTGACATCATATCAATTCATATAACATCACATCATATCACATGATATCACATTGTCAATAATTGAGGCATTTGCTACCAAAGCCAACACATACATACCATATCTTTCTGAAATCCATTCGTTTGATTATTTTGAAATTTTAGAGGTTCCTTAATAACCTGACGAAGGGATAAAGCTCAAATCAAGCTCATTCCAACTCAAAATTAGATGAAAATGTTTGCCCCCTGTATCAAATCCAGAGGCAAATGCCTCAATTAATGGCGAAATGGCAGTTAAAATTAAATATATGTAGTACGTAGTAGGGCTCTAGATACCCGGGTATCGAGCAATTCAAACTGATCGTTTTTGTTTGAAGCCCGTTTGTTGTTCAAATGCCCGTACAAACATTCGAGCATTCGAGCTTGCAAACAAAAAAAAATGTGTATCGGAAAAACAAAAATAAAAAAAAACTACATATCATCGTACCATACGAAAACTAACATCAGATTTTTTGTGGCTGACGAAAAGTAAAAAGTTCAAGTTTTGGCCGACGAAAAGTAATAAAATCCACTTTTGGCTGACGAAAACTATCAATTTCGTTTAAACAACAACAATTTTAATGTAAAAACAGTATATAATTACTGATACTTTTCGTCAGCCAAAAGTCGATTTTATCCCTTTGTTTTCAATTTCTTTACCCGTGGAGGAAAAAAATCGATTGGCACATATTTCATTCATTTAGTCCTAAATAAGCATAATTTGTAAGAAAATTAAAAAAAAATTAATTAGTTTAGGTTTTACAGCCCTTTGAAATTTGTACGATATATCGTACAAAGTTCGTGAAATGATTCAAAATCTTGCAAATTTTGCTTTTATAATTTGTTTAGACTTTTTTAAACAAACATTTTTTAAAGCAACGAAATAAAGATATTTTTAATATGTTGGGGTAAGTGGAAAAAAATTCAACAACTATTTACAGCGAAGGTTGAGTGTATAGCTATTTCACGAAAAACCATTTTCGATCATCAGCACTCTTTTCGGAAGTGGATGCACCGGGGATTGAACCCGAGTCCATTCCAACTTCAGCCGCAATGACCCAACGGATAAACACACTCGGCCATTGAGACTCTGTGCAAGCTGTTGGATTTTCCCCACTTTTGCCTCTTTCATTTTCAAATTAACGTTAGTGTGTATATGCTTTTGCATATATTCTCCACAAACGTGCTGAATTTTTGTTGTAGGCAGTTCGCAATGAACATTGTTGTTGGTATTTATTTTATGTATATACCAAACAACGTTAACAATTTTACTTGAACGAGTTTTTAGTGCTTCGCACGAAATTTTTATTTTTAATTCAATTTTTAATTGTTGGGGTAAGTGGAAAAAAATTCAACAACTATTTACAGCGAAGGTTGAGTGTATAGCTATTTCACGAAAAACCATTTTCGATCATCAGCACTCTTTTCGGAAGTGGATGCACCGGGGATTGAACCCGAGTCCATTCCAACTTCAGCCGCAATGACCCAACGGATAAACACACTCGGCCATTGAGACTCTGTGCAAGCTGTTGGATTTTCCCCACTTTTGCCTCTTTCATTTTCAAATTAACGTTAGTGTGTATATGCTTTTGCATATATTCTCCACAAACGTGCTGAATTTTTGTTGTAGGCAGTTCGCAATGAACATTGTTGTTGGTATTTATTTTATGTATATACCAAACAACGTTAACAATTTTACTTGAACGAGTTTTTAGTGCTTCGCACGAAATTTTTATTTTTAATTCAATTTTTAATTGTTGGGGTAAGTGGAAAAAAATTCAACAACTATTTACAGCGAAGGTTGAGTGTATAGCTATTTCACGAAAAACCATTTTCGATCATCAGCACTCTTTTCGGAAGTGGATGCACCGGGGATTGAACCCGAGTCCATTCCAACTTCAGCCGCAATGACCCAACGGATAAACACACTCGGCCATTGAGACTCTGTGCAAGCTGTTGGATTTTCCCCACTTTTGCCTCTTTCATTTTCAAATTAACGTTAGTGTGTATATGCTTTTGCATATATTCTCCACAAACGTGCTGAATTTTTGTTGTAGGCAGTTCGCAATGAACATTGTTGTTGGTATTTATTTTATGTATATACCAAACAACGTTAACAATTTTACTTGAACGAGTTTTTAGTGCTTCGCACGAAATTTTTATTTTTAATTCAATTTTTAATTGTTGGGGTAAGTGGAAAAAAATTCAACAACTATTTACAGCGAAGGTTGAGTGTATAGCTATTTCACGAAAAACCATTTTCGATCATCAGCACTCTTTTCGGAAGTGGATGCACCGGGGATTGAACCCGAGTCCATTCCAACTTCAGCCGCAATGACCCAACGGATAAACACACTCGGCCATTGAGACTCTGTGCAAGCTGTTGGATTTTCCCCACTTTTGCCTCTTTCATTTTCAAATTAACGTTAGTGTGTATATGCTTTTGCATATATTCTCCACAAACGTGCTGAATTTTTGTTGTAGGCAGTTCGCAATGAACATTGTTGTTGGTATTTATTTTATGTATATACCAAACAACGTTAACAATTTTACTTGAACGAGTTTTTAGTGCTTCGCACGAAATTTTTATTTTTAATTCAATTTTTAATTGTTGGGGTAAGTGGAAAAAAATTCAACAACTATTTACAGCGAAGGTTGAGTGTATAGCTATTTCACGAAAAACCATTTTCGATCATCAGCACTCTTTTCGGAAGTGGATGCACCGGGGATTGAACCCGAGTCCATTCCAACTTCAGCCGCAATGACCCAACGGATAAACACACTCGGCCATTGAGACTCTGTGCAAGCTGTTGGATTTTCCCCACTTTTGCCTCTTTCATTTTCAAATTAACGTTAGTGTGTATATGCTTTTGCATATATTCTCCACAAACGTGCTGAATTTTTGTTGTAGGCAGTTCGCAATGAACATTGTTGTTGGTATTTATTTTATGTATATACCAAACAACGTTAACAATTTTACTTGAACGAGTTTTTAGTGCTTCGCACGAAATTTTTATTTTTAATTCAATTTTTAATTGTTGGGGTAAGTGGAAAAAAATTCAACAACTATTTACAGCGAAGGTTGAGTGTATAGCTATTTCACGAAAAACCATTTTCGATCATCAGCACTCTTTTCGGAAGTGGATGCACCGGGGATTGAACCCGAGTCCATTCCAACTTCAGCCGCAATGACCCAACGGATAAACACACTCGGCCATTGAGACTCTGTGCAAGCTGTTGGATTTTCCCCACTTTTGCCTCTTTCATTTTCAAATTAACGTTAGTGTGTATATGCTTTTGCATATATTCTCCACAAACGTGCTGAATTTTTGTTGTAGGCAGTTCGCAATGAACATTGTTGTTGGTATTTATTTTATGTATATACCAAACAACGTTAACAATTTTACTTGAACGAGTTTTTAGTGCTTCGCACGAAATTTTTATTTTTAATTCAATTTTTAATTGTTGGGGTAAGTGGAAAAAAATTCAACAACTATTTACAGCGAAGGTTGAGTGTATAGCTATTTCACGAAAAACCATTTTCGATCATCAGCACTCTTTTCGGAAGTGGATGCACCGGGGATTGAACCCGAGTCCATTCCAACTTCAGCCGCAATGACCCAACGGATAAACACACTCGGCCATTGAGACTCTGTGCAAGCTGTTGGATTTTCCCCACTTTTGCCTCTTTCATTTTCAAATTAACGTTAGTGTGTATATGCTTTTGCATATATTCTCCACAAACGTGCTGAATTTTTGTTGTAGGCAGTTCGCAATGAACATTGTTGTTGGTATTTATTTTATGTATATACCAAACAACGTTAACAATTTTACTTGAACGAGTTTTTAGTGCTTCGCACGAAATTTTTATTTTTAATTCAATTTTTAATTGTTGGGGTAAGTGGAAAAAAATTCAACAACTATTTACAGCGAAGGTTGAGTGTATAGCTATTTCACGAAAAACCATTTTCGATCATCAGCACTCTTTTCGGAAGTGGATGCACCGGGGATTGAACCCGAGTCCATTCCAACTTCAGCCGCAATGACCCAACGGATAAACACACTCGGCCATTGAGACTCTGTGCAAGCTGTTGGATTTTCCCCACTTTTGCCTCTTTCATTTTCAAATTAACGTTAGTGTGTATATGCTTTTGCATATATTCTCCACAAACGTGCTGAATTTTTGTTGTAGGCAGTTCGCAATGAACATTGTTGTTGGTATTTATTTTATGTATATACCAAACAACGTTAACAATTTTACTTGAACGAGTTTTTAGTGCTTCGCACGAAATTTTTATTTTTAATTCAATTTTTAATTGTTGGGGTAAGTGGAAAAAAATTCAACAACTATTTACAGCGAAGGTTGAGTGTATAGCTATTTCACGAAAAACCATTTTCGATCATCAGCACTCTTTTCGGAAGTGGATGCACCGGGGATTGAACCCGAGTCCATTCCAACTTCAGCCGCAATGACCCAACGGATAAACACACTCGGCCATTGAGACTCTGTGCAAGCTGTTGGATTTTCCCCACTTTTGCCTCTTTCATTTTCAAATTAACGTTAGTGTGTATATGCTTTTGCATATATTCTCCACAAACGTGCTGAATTTTTGTTGTAGGCAGTTCGCAATGAACATTGTTGTTGGTATTTATTTTATGTATATACCAAACAACGTTAACAATTTTACTTGAACGAGTTTTTAGTGCTTCGCACGAAATTTTTATTTTTAATTCAATTTTTAATTGTTGGGGTAAGTGGAAAAAAATTCAACAACTATTTACAGCGAAGGTTGAGTGTATAGCTATTTCACGAAAAACCATTTTCGATCATCAGCACTCTTTTCGGAAGTGGATGCACCGGGGATTGAACCCGAGTCCATTCCAACTTCAGCCGCAATGACCCAACGGATAAACACACTCGGCCATTGAGACTCTGTGCAAGCTGTTGGATTTTCCCCACTTTTGCCTCTTTCATTTTCAAATTAACGTTAGTGTGTATATGCTTTTGCATATATTCTCCACAAACGTGCTGAATTTTTGTTGTAGGCAGTTCGCAATGAACATTGTTGTTGGTATTTATTTTATGTATATACCAAACAACGTTAACAATTTTACTTGAACGAGTTTTTAGTGCTTCGCACGAAATTTTTATTTTTAATTCAATTTTTAATTGTTGGGGTAAGTGGAAAAAAATTCAACAACTATTTACAGCGAAGGTTGAGTGTATAGCTATTTCACGAAAAACCATTTTCGATCATCAGCACTCTTTTCGGAAGTGGATGCACCGGGGATTGAACCCGAGTCCATTCCAACTTCAGCCGCAATGACCCAACGGATAAACACACTCGGCCATTGAGACTCTGTGCAAGCTGTTGGATTTTCCCCACTTTTGCCTCTTTCATTTTCAAATTAACGTTAGTGTGTATATGCTTTTGCATATATTCTCCACAAACGTGCTGAATTTTTGTTGTAGGCAGTTCGCAATGAACATTGTTGTTGGTATTTATTTTATGTATATACCAAACAACGTTAACAATTTTACTTGAACGAGTTTTTAGTGCTTCGCACGAAATTTTTATTTTTAATTCAATTTTTAATTGTTGGGGTAAGTGGAAAAAAATTCAACAACTATTTACAGCGAAGGTTGAGTGTATAGCTATTTCACGAAAAACCATTTTCGATCATCAGCACTCTTTTCGGAAGTGGATGCACCGGGGATTGAACCCTTCCTTCCACTTCCGAAAAGAGTGCTGATGATCGAAAATGGTTTTTCGTGAAATAGCTATACACTCAACCTTCGCTGTAAATAGTTGTTGAATTTTTTTCCACTTACCCCAACAATTAAAAATTGAATTAAAAATAAAAATTTCGTGCGAAGCACTAAAAACTCGTTCAAGTAAAATTGTTAACGTTGTTTGGTATATACATAAAATAAATACCAACAACAATGTTCATTGCGAACTGCCTACAACAAAAATTCAGCACGTTTGTGGAGAATATATGCAAAAGCATATACACACTAACGTTAATTTGAAAATGAAAGAGGCAAAAGTGGGGAAAATCCAACAGCTTGCACAGAGTCTCAATGGCCGAATGTGTTTATCCGTTGGGTCATTGCGGCTGAAGTTGGAATGGACTCGGGTTCAATCCCCGGTGCATCCACTTCCGAAAAGAGTGCTGATGATCGAAAATGGTTTTTCGTGAAATAGCTATACACTCAACCTTCGCTGTAAATAGTTGTTGAATTTTTTTCCACTTACCCCAACAATTAAAAATTGAATTAAAAATAAAAATTTCGTGCGAAGCACTAAAAACTCGTTCGATATTTTTAATATTAAGCTTAAAAATTGTGACTTCTATCCAGATTTAATAAAATTCATACTTAAATACATAATTATTATATATAAAAAATACATATATACATTAAAAAAAATTTAGTAAAGACAAAATAAAAAAATATAATTTTAAACTTAAAAGCTGTAACCTCAATACAAAATTCATTGCGACACATATTTTTAAATTGTAATGTAAGTTAAGGATATAAAAATATGTATGCACTGAGAGAAAAAACGTTATATTTAGCGTTCAAAGGAATTACTTCCCTGTATTGAACACTTTCTTTGTTTTGAGCAAATTTTCCTTAAAACATGTTAAAAGGATTATGAAATAAAGTTACTTACATGGTTTCATATACTTGTTTTAAAGAAATTCATACATCAAAATAAGGAAAAATTTCCATTCCCAACTTGTCCTTGTTTTGAATATTTGATTTTCTTAATTTGATAAGTTGAATTTTCAAACAAATCACCATTGCAACGAATATGTTTGAATATTTTTAAGATAATTTACTGAAAACAAAGAAAAATAATGTATTGGAACGCGTGTTCAAAATAATAAAAAAAAATATATCTTAGATCGCGAGAAGTTTTTTAGTGTATGCATATGCATGTATTTATTCGATAGGAAAGAAAAAAGATTTTATTTCTAGTGTTTTTTTTAAATACATAAGTGAATATTGAACGGTTTTGTACTGATTCGACTAACGGACGAACTTTATAGAATTTGTCAATAAAATTTACACTGAAAAAAAAATTACTCAGATTGTGGAAAAGTGGGAATGATTCGGCGCTAAAGAAAATTTTCATTGTTTTGATGTACAATTTTCTTTAAAACGATGGTTTTATTCCTTGATTTGAAGCAAATTGTACATCAAAACAATGAAAATTCCCACTTTTCCACAATCTGAGTAATTTTTTTTTTTTTGAGTGTAGATTCTGTCGTAACAGTATGAAACTTTTTAGTACATCGTATCCTTAAAAATCTGTATTGAAATCGTAGGATACCAAAATGTTGTCATTCTACCACGTCGCATGCAACCTATGGCTATTTGTAATTCAATTAACATTTTAGTTTAAAAATTTTGAGTTTGTTCAAATTCTGAAACTTCATTTTGCGCTGTGTATAACTATCTAAAGCAGCTACGTGCCACGCAACGTCGAAAAATTTGCGTTTGAATTTAACGTAACAAGCAGCACTGAGCAGCAACTTTCGCGGATTTTGTACGATATATCGACCAAATTAATTATGTACGATATATCGTACATTTGAGTTACCTAATTTTGTACGATAAATCGTACACTTTTTTTGCGCAGGTCTCAAATTAATTTTTACGTATATTTATTTTATTTAATATTTTTATTATATTCAGTAGGGCATTGTATACACAAAACTTCATAAATTTTGGGCACCTTTGCTTTTATTAAATTTATAAAAATCGATTTTTATGGCGACTCCTAGAACAATTGCATTCCTGAAAGGGAGCATGTGAAGAATATGTTTTTTTCTGAGAAACTTTTTACAAAAATTATATAATTTCTGGCTGTACTAGATAGGGAAGAGTTCAAATTAATATAATATAGCTTTCGTTGGCAAAAATAGTGCTTAGTTTTAACAAAAAAATCATGTAAAGGGACACGAAAAATTTGGTCGATATATCGTACAAAATTAAGCAAAGGGTTATTACTTTTCGTCTGCCAAAACTCGATTTTATTACTTTTCGTCGGCCAAAAGTCAAATGTTCTACTTTTCGTACAGAATTTTTTTATTGATAGCTTTCGCCAGAAATTTTAAATATGTTAGTTTTCGTATGGTACGACGATATGAAGAAAAAAAAAAAAAGTAATAAACAAAAGAGAAAAACAAACTTCAAAATGCCCGAATTGTTCAAATGCCCGTACAAACATACGGGTAATAAACAAACAAACAACTCCAGCATTTGAACAACATTTGTTCGGGCTACTCGAAAATGTTCAAAAAAAATCTGGAGCTCTAGTACGTAGCAGTACGTAATATGACATAAAATCACATCCATAATATCACATCACATTATATCACATCACATCACATCATATCACATCCATAATATCACATCACATTACATCACATCACATTACATCACATCACACTACATCACATCACATCACATTATATTATATCACATCATATCACATTACATCACATTACATCACATCACATCACATCACATCACGATAACTTCACGGTATTATTCACATAAAATCATGTGATATGTGCTCAGCAGCACGTCGCATGCTACAAAACAACATCACATCACATCGCGTCACACTTTATTAGACGACATAATCTCACGTCAGAACAGGCAACATAGCATCATGTGATATGAGATCACATCTGGTCACATCTCAGCACATCACATTACGTTAAATTAGTTAATATAGACTCTATCCCAACAAACACAGTCTCTAACGTTAGAAATTTTGTCGAGATTACCTTAGATAACTAGTGTAATTCTCTATATATTCTCAAATCGATAACTAGGGTTGAAAACTACACTAGAATTCGATTAGCGAGTGATTAGAGAAGGAGCCAAATCTCACGCCTTTTATCAATTCTCAATATATTTCTGTGATATATTGAATATACATACATATATTGAAATTAGATACTAAAACATATACATACATGTCAATATATATAGTCATATGCAATTTAGGCACATATTGCGTTAATAAAATCTAAACAATGAAAAAATCATGTAAAAGGAGACAAAGCTTTGTTTTTCATTTCAATTGGAAGTATTTGCAAATTCTGATTAGAATCTCATTAGAGAACTACATTAGAATTCGATTCGAGAATTATAATTTTCTCGATTTGAGAATTAGGTACCCTTTTGTTTGAGAACGCTATGATTTTCGATAGATTTTCGAGTCGTCTTCTAACGTTAGAGGTTTGAGAATGAGGCTAGTTCTCGAGTCATTCTCAAATCGATAACTAACCTCAGTGTTTGTTGGGCTATTATAGAGTCAAATGTCGTCTCATCACATACAAGTAATATTAAATCAAAATGTCTGAACGCCGAATTATTTGAATGATCGAAAATTGAAAGTAAACGGAAAGTTATTAAACGACTAATTAGAACAACATTTGATATCACTGTTGGTAACGTAATTTACCATTATTTTAGAATTTTTGTGCCAAATATAATATAGCTACTGGTAATCACTGATATGCACGTAATAAAATAAAAAAATAAATAAAGTGAAAGAAAAAATTACTTGCTCTGCAAAACTATACAATCTGCAAGCTCAAGGAATACTGCTGCCAGTTTACGAAAAAAAGTCAACAAAAAACAGTACAATAAAAAAATGTCCTGTATATATGTAAGTATTACTTACTAAGTAATAAGCTATGGAGGCGAGTACAAGTATAAAAATAAAACAAACTACTAAGTAAAAGTGAAAGTGCAGCATTTGCACAAATAAATGAAATCAATTTGAAATAAAGCCACACAATAACGAAAGAAAGATTACCAAGAGCATATCGTTGGCTTCGTGAGCAAATGTGCTAAGTCCAATTTTTTTCAAAATTGAGATTTTAATGCAGTAAGATAGTACAACTAAAAATACATCGTCTGCCAAAAAGAAGTTACCATAATGTCTGTTTTTCATGGTGTAATGCAGTGTTAAGCAAATGTGCTAAGTCCACAAAAAATTTTTTTTTCAAAAATCTACGTGCTAAGTCCAGGTGAAAATAAGAAATTATTAATTTTTTTTAATTTGTTTTGTAGAATGATATAGAATTATTACTACATTGCTTTAATAAGCATGGCTTGGGACTGCAAACGTTAATAATTTGCGGGAGTGGCTAGCTTTCCCACCAATTTGATATGCAAACTAGTTTGCGGTACTTTTTACATTTTTACATTTCATTGTATTTTCTATAGAGGGGGTACAGCATAATGTGTGCGTGGCCACACCCATTATCAACAGTGTTAGCTCTCATCAGACTCAGTATAAAATATTCTTGTAAGTGCAAAACTTCATCCCTTTATAAGATGCCACGTCACAAGTTTCCAAAGGGAGTTTTACAATTTTTTTTAAGTAGGCGTGGTTACAAACCGATTTTGCTAAAATTTTACTACAAGTAATAAAATTACATATGTACCTACACCAAGTTCCGCAGTAATATCTGAATTATTTGTCGAGTTATGGGCTCCGAAATCTCTTAAATTCGCGATGCCGCAAACTTTCAATGAATTATCTTCATATTTGACAAAGACGTCGCTTAAAATGTTTTTAATAGGCCACTTTATAGTTCCCATATATAAAAGTGGGCGTGGTCGTCCACCGATTTGGACAATTTTTCGACCAATCGTGTACCTTAGCAAGTAAATCACGCTTCTAAAATTTCAGCTATATATCTACTACCGTTTCTGAGTTATTGATGACTTATAAAACTTTTAGAATTTATCCGTTCATAAGTGGGTGTGGCACCGCCCATTTTCGAGAATTTCAATTTGTTTCTTTATAACGGCGTAAGCTCATTGCATGGATGGAATTTCATCCATTATAACTTTGTGCGTGTTTTTCGATATATACTATATGGTTAGAGTGGGCGTGGTTATCATCCAATTTCGCCTATTTTCAATACCAACCTTACCTGTCTAGTTAGGAGCCTCTGTACCAAAATTCATCAAAATATTTCAATTTTACTACGTACAGTTGAGTATAATAATTTGTGAGAAAATGTGCTAAGTCCACCTAAAAAAAACAAAATCATAGAAAGCAAATGTGCTAAGTCCTAAAGAAGCTCATAAATTTGTACAAGCTTTATATTAAAATGTGCCGATAGCTGGTATTTTAGCACGATCATCTGAGGAAGAAAACTGCATTTTCAGATTTTTTAAATAGTAACAACAAAAAAAGTTAGGAGGTTTTTTCTCTCTCCTGAAAAGTTACCAGAAATGGACTTAGCACATTTGCTCACGAAGCCAACGATATGTACAATGAAAAAGGGAAAAAGGGGCGTAAAATGACATTGTAAGGGGAGAAAATACCAGCAAAGAACATATGGGCTGCTCTCTCCTTTTGCAGGTAATGGAGAAATGCTGCAGAATTAAAGTCAAAAAAGAGCTTGTTGAAGGGAAGTTGGTTGTATGTAGCACTTGCATAAAAGTCACATTGCCACGAAATGACGCAGAATATAACGATAATGTCAAATCAATTTGCGATTTTATGTTCAAAATGTTTGAGTTGTAAGTGTGAACGAGTGTGTAATTTTGCTGTAGAAGTAGACAAAGTAAACGAAACAGGAAGCCATGTACAATATTTCTTTGTATCATTATATGTACATACATATGTATGTGGCCGCTGTGGTGCAGTGGGTAGAGTGCTCGCCTGCTATGCCAGAGGTCTCGGGTTCAAACCCCAGTCCGAGCCAAAAAAAAAAATTTTCTAATTAGTAAAAATCCAATTATTGGGTTTTTTAAGAGCAGCGGTCACCTCTCGGCAGTGGGCGGCATACCCTCCGAGTGTATTTCTGCCATGAAAAAGCTTCTCACAAAAAATGCATTCGCCGTTTGGAGCCGGCATAAAACTGTAGGTCCACCCAATTTGTAGGAAAAAACAAAAAGGAGCACACCGCGAATTGGGAGAGAAGCTCGGCCATAAAACTCGTCAGAGTTATAATAGCGCCATTGTATTATATATTATTTTTATGTATATAAAAAAATATGTTGTTTGCCTTTTAAAGATGATTTTGAAAAGTATGTACTTGTGAAGGAGAATTATTTTCCGCCAACGAACGCAAAACTAAAAGAGAATTGATTTATGTATAATATATATACATATGTATATAAATAAGATGGCTTTTCGTACATGCTTGAGGTTAGAGGCGCATTCAATAACATCCGTTTTACTTTTGCGTTCTCTATTTTAATCTTCGTTTATTTATGTTCATAAAACTAAACATAATATTTTGACAAATTTGTTTTCCACAAAACTTCTTAAATTTTCGCTACAAAAAAAAAAAATTTTTTTTGTTCAACTTTAATACTCACATGGATGTAGCTTTAAGTTCGAAATAAATTTCTCCAACTTTCGTCGCAATATCAACTCAGCGCCATATTTTGCCTGCGTACCATTATCGACCAGCAAGAAGTAAGCATGACGATTATTTAATACTGCTAATTTCGATCTACAGGGAAGAAGAGAAGAATTTCACAAAATAGAAACATTACAGAAGAAAGTTACTTAAAGTATAAGTAAAATATAAAGTATATTTTTACTATAAGAAAATGCAATTTTTAAAGTCACCCACAAAGCAACTAAATATGTCATAACAATTTAAAGACACTGTATGATATTTATACACCATGGCGTATACGCAACATTAAATAGCCAAGACCACAGTGTGTGTGTGTGTGTGCGAAGGTATGTAGATATGTACGTATGTTAAAGCCCGTCTCCACATAACTTGTTTCACCAACAAAACATCCAGCAAAACATCTCGCTAAATAACCCGTCTCCACGTGGCTGATCGTGATTCAGTTTAACATTTCTCTTTCTTGCTCTTCTTAAATGTTTGTATGTTTGCTTATATTTTGCGTTTTTGTTTTGGTTTGTGTGAGATTTCGATAGATTTTCGATACAAAATTAGAGAAGACATCGATATCATCGAGGTTGGCAAGATGATTCAGAATGAAACAGTGTTTCAATCTTCACTTGCTCTCAGAAATTTGTATAGAAATTGGCGAGTTTCGGCACTGGTTTCCGTGTCGAAACAAGATTGAGAGAGAAAATGCAGAAAAAAAGAGCGAAACACGTTATGTGGAGACATGGTATAAGACTACTAAATGAAATTTGTAACAGCTGGTGGTATCTGTTGAAATTTTTGCTGCTGTTAGCTGCATACTCGTACTACAACATAGCAACAAACATACATACATACATAAACATAGCCACATTAAGTCAAACCCAAGTGACCCACCCCCAAGACAAAATTATGCAAATTTATGCAAAGTCGTTGGCTTTGCGCATCACACTTACTTACTGCACGTATGTATGTATGTACGAGTATGTCTGTTCATATTATTAGAGTGTCACTCGCCCCATTAATAGACCAAACGAACCAAAAATTTTTCACACTCACCTTGGCGAGCTAATGCTATGGCAGGGCACCTCACGATTATGACCCAACAGTTCGTGATTACGCTCAACTATACCCCATGGCGCAATACCAATACTAACGACGCGCCCACTGCGCTGTTGACCCTCGAGCAGCAATGCATCGCCCACTTGTTTGGTTACACCTGCAAACAAAGAGATAAGAAGAAGATGAAGAGAATGAGCAGCGTAGAAATAAAGCAAGCTTATTTAATTAGATGGCCGGCCATGATAGATTGATTGGAAAATTTTCAAATTAAACTGGGCTAGTAGATAAAAGAAAGTAAATTTGTATGTTTGTATGTGCTTCAAATAGATAAATGACCTTAAATCCAAATAACTGCCTATTAAATAAACAAAAGGCATTATCAGTGAGTGGAACGTGTTGATTAGAAATAATTTTTGCAAACAAAGTTTACGTAAACAGGCAAATAAGTAAAATGGGATATTAAAACTTGACGAGACTAAGGAAAAGGGCAATTGAAATTTAAATTTAAATTTAAATTAAATTTGAAAATAAATTTAAAATTAAATTTAAATTAAAATTAAAATTAAAATAAGTGTCAAAATTAAAATCAAAATTAAAATTAAAATTAAAATAAATGTTAAAATTAAAATTAAAATAAATGCTAAAATTAAAATTAAATTTAAAATAAATGTTAAAATTACAATTAAAATTAAAATAAATGTTAAAATGAAAATCAAAATTAACATTAATGTTAAAATTAAGATTAAAATTTAGATTATCTAAAATCAAAACTAAAATGAAAATTAAAATTAAAGTTAAAATTAAAATTAAAATTAATGTTAAAATGAAAGTCCAAAGTAAAATGAAAATTAACATTAAAACCAAAATTAAAATTAAAATTAAAATTAAAATTAAAAGCAAAATTAAAATTAATGTTAAAATTAAGATTAAAATTTAAATTATCTAAAATCAAAACTAAAATGAAAATTAAAATTAAAGTTAAAATTAAAATTAAATTTAATGTTATAATTAAAATGAAAATTAAAATTTAATTCAAAATTAAAATTAAAATTAAAATTAAAATTAAAATTAAAAATAAAATTATAATTAAAATTAAAATGAAAATTAAAATTAAAATTAGAATTAAAATTAATATTAAAATAAATGCTAAAATTAAAATTAAAATCAAAATTAATGTTAAAATTAAAATCTGAACTAAAATGAAAATTAAAATTAGAATTAAAATTAAAAAAAATGTTAAAACTAAAATTAATGTTAAAATTAAAATAAATGTTAAAATTAAAATCAAAATTAAAATTAAAGTTAAAATTAAGATAAAAATTTAAATTATCTAAAATCAAAACTAAAATTAAAATTAAAATTAGAATTAAAATTAAAATAAATGTTAAAATTAAAATTAAAATTAAAATTAAAATTAAAATTAAAATTAAAATTAAAATTAAAATTAAAATTAAAATTAAAATCAAAATTAAAATTAGAATTAAAATTAAAATAAATGTCAAAACTAAAATTAAAGTTAAAATTAAAATAAATGTTAAAATTAATATCAAAATTAAAATTAAAGTTAAAATTAAGATTAAAATTTAAATTATCTAAAATCAAAACTAAAATTAAAATTAAAATGAAAATTAAAATTGAAATCAAAGTTGAAATCGAAGTCGAACTCAAGATCGAAACCGCAGTTTTAAATTATTTAAATGGAAATTGAAATCGAAACTTGGAATCGAATTTTGAATTGAAATCGATACCAAAAGTAAAATCGAAATCAAAATCGGAAATTGAAATTGAAATCGTAATGGAAATCGCAAACGAAATCAAAATAGAAGTGGTAAAGGAAAAATTTAAATCAAAATCGAAATGCTCTGCCTCTGAATCTGGTGAACCAAGAGGAGGCTATGAAAACGATCTGTCGACTACGCTCCTTCGGATTGTGACACGACTATTGAAGCTCGAGGCACGTGAAGTTGCATAACAGGCTTTTAGAGCAATGCTCTTTGTTTCTGGTCCCAACTGATAAGCTGGTACCCCAAGTATCCTTTGGTAGACGGCAGAGAGAATTTTGTCTGCAGCTGCGCGGCCTATGCTAGACTAGGATAGTGCATTCTCGGATCAAATGCATTGAAAATAACGGTTGCCCTTTCTTTACCACTCGACAAATTTCTCTAATAATAATTGAATTTGAAAATCGAGTGAATCAGACTCATGAACCCTTGCAGATTTTCGTGTACCGAACAAGTGGAAAAAAGTATTTTAAATGACATAATCGATTGCAATTTAATACGCTAAAGCATATACTTATTTATATATATATATATATATATATATTTATGTAAATATCTTATGCTACACGTCACCGCACGCCCACTTTATGCATGTGCTGACACATTTGGGCACAAACAATCTAAGCCTAACAAACACATTTGCTTTTAGTTAAGTGAAGAATGATTGAGTGATTGGAAATAGCTAATCAAGCAGTGAATAACAACAAGGAATATCAATGTCTTAAAATATACACCAACCTACATACGTACTCGTTGAAGTGAGTAGATGTAAATGTGTTGACATTTGTGCAGTTGATTGTCAGATTGAAGATTAAATAAAATGATAACAACGAGGCTTAATAAAATCAAGGGCAAAACGGCGCACATTGAGCCTACACTTACGCACACAAATAAACACATAAAAACTTGTTGTTTGTATGCTCAACTGCTAAAAGCACTAAAGACGATTGAAGCGCTATCAATGGACAGCTAGCTGATAGTTGGCAGCAAGGAAACACACACACACACACAAACATACATAAGTAAATGCTGTAAATCAAATACATATAATCCTGCAACTGACAGACCTTACTTAGTTTTAACAGGCATGGCCTACAGCCGCAAGGAATGAGCAGGAATCCTCTTGGCGCTGCCAGTTTTACTGGCGTAAGCGAAGGCAACCAAAGGCCATTATTTACTATGCGAACAATCAAATAATAAAACGATGCCAATTTCATTCAACTTTTTACGCGTCCATGCGATTTAAGATTACAGTATTTGACTCGTGTGCAGCTGTTATAGCACTATAGCTG